>JAPDSC010035126.1:5729-23450 GCA_026290005.1 Latrodectus geometricus | reverse complement strand
AATATTTACGGCTTAGAAAATTGACATTAAAAAATTCTTACAGAATTCGTTTGCCAAATTTAATTCTATTCACCAGGTTACTAAAAAAATTTAATGTTTTGTTTAACGAAATGTAAACGTTTATTTTAACAAAGCTGCCGTCAATATTGATTCTTACATTACTTGTGTTCCATCAATAAATCACATATTGCTGATACATCTTGAAAATTTCAACATTTAGATATTTATCCATACTTTAACTGCAAATTTATTTAATTTATAAAATTTATAAAAAAACAAAACTTATAAAGTTTTGTTTCTTGGTTTAATATTTTAATGCTAAGTAACATAGTTTTTAAAAAATTTGTTTTATAAGTAAGATTATTATAAAATTAAATTTTAAATTATAACTCCTGAAAACTAGCATTGCATAAACTAGAGTTATTAAAAATTTATATTTAGTCATTAATAACTTTGCATGTATTAGTTTAAGGAAAAAGAAAACCATTAATGTGAACCTTGTAATTTGTTTAGGATTCACTGAACATGAAAATTTTAAAGCGGTTTTAAGGTTTATATTTACGTTGTGGGCAATGTTATGAATGCTAACAAGTGGTCAGTTTCGAATGTTTTTTGATATTTTATAGACAATTTCAACGACAATGCACCTGCCCTAAATGAATCTTTAACATCAAAAATGCCAGGATTTAATCCAGGATACCAAAGTTTTTCGTAACTGGCTGTTAAATTATCAAGATCGTAAACAACAATCATAATTTTATTCCCCGAGCTTTATTTCCACTTCGATCAAAGAAACATAGTAAAATGTGCTGAATTTTCTCTTTGTTGAATTCCTTTAACACTCTTTTACTTATAAATAAATGTATATAAAAAAAAGAGCCAGATATTTTTTGTGCAATACTTCACATTTTAAACAAGCATCAATTTGAAATTGCTTGAAAGGTACTTAAGGAGTTATTAATCCTGCAACGCTCTAAAAAAAGGGGGGGAGGGAACAGTTATAATCAAACAATAGAACATCATTTCTTAAGTATATAAAATAAACTGAATAACTATCTTTCCTTATCGATGGTTTCTCAACAATTATAATTCAGAAATTTGGATACAAAATTATTGTTTGGCTTGATTATAAAATTTTTCGTCAAATTCATAAAATCTTGAGAGAAAAATATTAGAACTGATAGTAAAATATAAATAAATATACTATTCGCTTATTCTTCTTACATTATAATTCTCTTTGTTTTTATAATTTGTATTTGTTAATAGTTTTACGAGAAAATTACGAGAAACTACACAAACTTTTTTCGGAATTCGATTTTTTAAATTTTTTTTTCAGTCCCTTTTGCTTTTTTTCTTTATACTTTATATAAATCAGTCATAAATGAAGTCATTTCCTACCACCTTTTTGGAGTGGAAGGCAATTTGTCTCACTTAGGTGGCCTTCCAAAACGTCGATTAGGCCGAACACTCGCTTACAGAAGTGAAATTCATTCCCTCTTAAGCAAAATGACCTACCATTGAACTTGTCACGTTCCAAAGCAGAAATTCTCCAGGCGAGAAAATGAATATCAATCTGGGATTACGTACTCGTTACATTTTTTACCTCTTCTAATTTCAATCTTTTTTTTTCTTTCTTTCTATCCGTTGAAATGGAAGATGGGAATGTTCTATGCTTTTCCTTCTTTCACTTCTTTCTCTTCCTTTTTTTTTTTTTTTTTAGCAACATACGGTTACATGAATTCGTAATGCGTAAGGCCGAGGAGCTGGGAATATCAGCAGACACACCTTTCTTCACTTGTCATGTAAAGGTTTTTGTCCATTTATTAGACAGATCACGCGAACTTAATCGGTACGTGCATTAGGAGGAACTGAATGAAAAAAAATATTCGAGAACATAGGAAAATTATGCGGGGGGGGGGAGTAAAGAGGTGGTGGATAAGGAGGCGTTTTCCTGAAAAAGGTGGGGAGAATCACATGGCGTGAGGTATTGCGAGAACAGGAAACTGAATCTCAGTGGGTCCTCCACAGCCGGATGATCGGACTGCATTATGCCGGATATTAACAACTATTCTTTTCGGTTTCGCCGTATACTTATGACTTTTCCCACATAGAAATGCAGTTCATTGCATACTTGTTAGATTAATAAAACTTTTGTTTCACTGCAATATTCAATTAGCTAATAAATTCAAATGATTAAATTTGTGTATATAATTGGAATTATGAAGGAACATATGAAAACAATGCATAGTGTAGGTATTTCAAAATATTAAAGGGTATGATTTTTTATTTTGTTAAGAAATGTTTTAGAATTTCGCTGGTAGAAGTAATTTTATCAGGTGCAACAAAATTAGTCTTATTGAGCTATTTTAGCAATCAAAAGATACAGTTAGAGACATATTTCTTTAAAAAAAAGCATCATATATAATAGTTAAAAACAATCAGTTATTATTAATTTTTAATTCCTTTGTATCACGAAATTAGTGAAAGGGACTTCATTTTAGAAAATTTCATCAACAATATAACTTAAGATATATAATCATATAAATTTTGATGGATCAGAGACATAAATACATATTTATTTTTATGTATGCTATTAAAATATAAATGATATCTAATAATAGATTTAGTCAAAAATCAAAATACAAAAATTTAAAACCCTAGTGTTTTGTTTTTACTATGGAACAAATATTATTTAATTTTTGACTTTGAAATTAATCTTTTCGATAAAATAAGAATGATCATAGTACTACTTTTATTTATTAATTACATAAAAAAAGGAAATAGATGTTCTAATTAATTAAACTAATTTATACAAATAAATAATTTCAGCACTTACTAATAAGTAAACTATTAACATTTATATAAATGAAATAATATTTTTATAAAGATTTTATTATGATAATTAAATGTTTTTTTTTATTTTTCTGTATTATGATAACTTGTTAGAATAAATGTACAGCTTCATTCTGCATATATTTGTAGAATATATTTGAATATGTGTCATCCCAGTTTTCTTCTTTTGTAGTATATAAACATAGATTACAGTTTCCCAAAATAACTTCTGTAAATTTTAAATAAAATCCGTAATCCTCTTTAAAGTAAGAAATGTATTGCAACTTCGTTCAACTTGTAAATTTTGATATATAAGCACACAGATATATTTCTGAGACTGGGCATCAACTTTGAATGCCTCTCTTTCTGTTATCTTTAGAACTAAAGTTTACTGCAAATTGTAAGTAGTATCTGATGAAAATGATTAGATAATCTGTTCAAAACTTTATATATATACATATTAAATTGAACAGAAAACTATCCAAAGATAGATAGGAGACAAACTTAAGATAAAAATAAATGAGCACATTTTTAAATTAAGAATATAAATAAATAAATAAAGTAACAAATGCACATTTGTAAATTAAGAATAGAGACGATGAAAATATACAAATTAGAAATAAGTGTAATGCATATTTTATTCGAAGAAGAGCATTTTATTGAAACTAAGTAGAATACGGGCGACAACTTATCTTCCATTTCCTATTACTAAGCAAGAGTAATCTCATTTACGAGAAGAAGTAGCTATTAATCAGAAATGAGTTGAATTACATTTGATCAGGGATACGATATTCGTTTCAGCCATTTATCTAAAAATAAAAGATATACGAAAAATTAGCCATTTTCTCTGACTCGTCATTAATATCTCTGCCTCTTAAGAGCATCACATTTGCCCTTAACATGTCTCCAATCAAAGGGGAACATGTTTTTGGGGAAGGCTATCTTGTTGGCGTCAAAGTTTTGACGCCAATAATTCATTACCGATACCCGAAGCATAACGAATCACCAGAAGAAGAAACGGTGCCAAAGTGCAATGGGTATTAGCAGAGAGTGGCCATAATAGAGTAATGGGAGGTTATTATTTATTTACAGCACTTTCCATTGAGTGTCCATGTCCATGCTTTGATGGATGGACTGGCGTTTTGTTATTTCGAAGTTAAATGTCATCAACGGCAGAGATGGTGTGTGCGAAGAGAAAAATATTGTATAATGATGAGAAATGGCACAAAAAGAGTTGGGCCATTAAATAACACCCAAATAAGCAGACGTCACTATTAATGGCTTTCTGGGATGATTCATGTTTTTGCTTAGAGTGCAAAAGCTAATTACCCAAGTGACTGGATTGCGAAAAAAGTATCACAGAAACATACGAATGAACTTTTCATTTCTGTATACTGATTATAACTTACTTAACAAATTAGTGAAGCATTAAAACTCTGCTTTCATGGAACTATGGGATAACAAAAATCGTGTCACAAAGCCAAGATGAATTAGAAGCTTAAATGTAATAGACGCGATATATTCTTGCATGAAGTTAAAATATCGCATATGAAAAAGCAATTATAATGTATGTATGGTTAAAGTAAAAGAAGTGTAGCGCATTGTCCTTGGTAAATTTCGATTTATCTGGAAAATTTTATCTGATGCCTTTCTTCCTTTCTTTCTTTTTCTTTTTCTTTTTTTTTAAAATATAAGCTGGCTTTTAAAAATTGATGTTTTATAAATATTAAAAATATCCATTAACCAAATGATTTCAGTTTAATTATTTTAGCTATAGTAATAAATTACTTTACAGTTTACTTTTAAATTTAATGTTTATCAGGCACTTTTAGTTTGGAAATTTAACCCTTCTTTGCATAATGGTGGAAATTTCCATCATAACCTATAATGCCCAAAAATTATATAAAAGAACAAGTTCACTTTAAGGTGATCGTGTTTGGATACCCTTTTAATGTCCATTGCATAAAAAGAAACATAGCTGTCAAAAATAAACAAGTGTCATTATCAGTGAAACGAGCTTCAAGTTGTCTCATTCCGCTGTTTGTTGTAGTTGCAATAAACGTATGATTTCATTTATAATTTTCTTTTATTATATTAGAGTTTCTATTGCTAAAAAATTGAAAATGAGTGGAAGAAAGGTTTGTAACTCGTGTTTCTGTTATTTTCTTCTATTATTTCTATTTAGTACTAAGCTAATGATCTAACTTTGGATGATAGTGGAAATTTTTAGCATATTGTTTTTTGCTAAATTTATACTATAAATATATAGTAAGATTTTTTTAACCATTTTTCCTTTAATTTTGAACATGAATTATATCAACTTGATTTCTTTCACCAATAAAGAAAAAATCATGCAAAGAAGGGTTAAACGCAAACATTCCTTGCCTTACCTGTCCGTTTCCCAAAACAACCCCTGATATATTTTCTGCTCCTAAGCCAATAGATCACCCTCCATAGTCCTTCTTGCCAATCGCACATTGACTTAACCATTACTGACTGTAATTCAAAAACGCTTAAAAAAATTGTGGAAACAAAGTAAGACTTAGACGGATATTTTTTACGGAAAATGTAAGTAGAAACATTTTACATTTACTTGTTAAAGAATGGAAGTTGTTGAAGTAGATTTTTGAAAGTATATTGATAACTATACAATGTATTCCGGCTTACATCCTTCCTTTATTGAGCAAAATTATTATTTAATCTTTATTTATACTGCGCATTTTTGTTTGCTGTTAAACTCATATGATATGTGTTCATAAAATAAATCGTTGATAATTTATTTCTAATTTCTATTTGTAACTGCATTCCCTAAAATTAACTTCGCATGAAATGGCTAATTAATAAAACAGCATATTGAAGTCTCATTTTAAGCCCTTATCCATTAGAAATAGTGCACATGATAGCGATTAGATATACACGACACAAAACTAACCAAAAGTGAAGTATTATTTGGCAGTCAGTATGCTTCCATCATTGTAACAAATTTATTTTTGTTAAATCTCTTAAGATGACCACTAATTGCGAAATGCTGCATTTGAAAAATATTTTCATAGTAAATTAAAATAAAGTCTTCTAATTATGCAATAAGTATACTTTAATTAGTCTCATAGGATTGATTATAATATTTTCTTCAAGTTATAATTGTGAATCGTAATTTATTCCAAACTATATTATAAATTAAAAAAAAAATCCACCATCTTTCATAAACTGTGGAGAGTAAAATTTAAAATATAAATGACGCATCACATACTTTTCGTGAAGAATGCTGCATCATTCTACATGTTTTCTAGTATTACAAAATATATTGTATAAACTCGGCGTTATTATAAATTATTGGATGACATTGTGACTTCAATAGTATCTCTGATGTGGACTGTGTTTCATGGCTCATGTTATAGCTCCAATTGCAGCTCGTTTACTGTGTATTTCAGAAAATCCAACACATGTCATTTAAACACAAGTATGCCAGACACATATATGTGAAACGGATTAAAGCTGAAAAAGAATATGTCAAAAACTCGGGAAAATTTACATTTTGAATTCAATGCAGCATATGTTTATTTATATACATACGTATTTGAAATTATAGATATACGTGTGTTCAAGTATAAGCATACTTTAAAATACTAAAGACATTAATAAATAACTGGGATATCAAATGTTTTATAATAAATTACCTATAGTATCCCCCAGGTTATATTATAGGTTGAAGGTTCTTTGAAATCTTGTTTTTATTAGAAATATCATTTGCATATACTACATGCTTAATTCTATTTAAATTGACTCAAATACTGTTTGAAAACCAAAGTACGGTTGCCTCACATCTGTAAACACATTGTTCAATGTGGGTTGTTAGAAAAATAAAGGTTTATTTATTTTTAATACATGTATTCTCTTTGTAATATTTTAAAACAAAATCCTTCTGAAAAAATAAACTATGGAGCTCTTTCATGTATTTTGGCTTATAAGTTTATTTTTAGATGTTTCACACACAATCCCAATTAGAAATATTTGATATTCAAGAAAAATTCTTTCAATAGAATCCTTCATAAAAAGTTCAGTCTTTTGTACCGTATAAATTTCTCCTTTCATCTGTCGCATTACAAATATACAAACGGATGTTTATTTACTTATTACAATTCTTATAAATTTGTTTTTATAATCCATACTAGTATCTATTTTTTATAATGCTAATACTAATTCATAATATGAGATATTTATGTTACTTTCCTAGGAGTTAGAATTGACTTAGACACTGAAGGAAACGGATTTAAAATATGGACAAACAGTCACTTAAGTACCAGATTTTTTTACTACATAACATACTTATAAGTGGCATTGAATTTAATGAAGAACAAATGATGCTTAAATTGATCGCTCTTTAACCCTTCTTTACATGATTTTTTCTTTATTGGTGAAATAAATCAAATTGATATAATTCATGTTCAAAATTAAAGGAAAAATGGTTAAAAAAATCTTAGTATATATTTATAGTATAAATTTAGCAAAAAACAATATGCTAAAAATTTCCATCATCATCCAAAGTTAGATCATTAGCTTTGTACTAAATAGGAATAAAAGAGTAAAATAACAGAAACACGTGTTACAAACCTTTCTTCCAGTCATTTTCAATTTTTTAGCAATAGAAACTCTAATTAATAAAACAAAATTATAAACGAAATCATACGTTTATTGCAACTACAACAAACAGCGGAATGAGACAACTTTAAGCACTGATAATGACACTTGTTTATTTTTGACAGCTATGTTTCTTTTTATGCAATGGACATTAAAAAGGTATCCAAACACGATCAACTTAAAGTGAACTTTTTCTTTTATATAATTTTTGGGCATTATAGGTTATGATGGAAATTTCCACCACTATGCAAAGAAGGGTTAAACTTTATGATTCACTTGTTCTGCTTTATTGATTTAGAACCGTAAACTGCAAAAAAAATGAATAAATAAAAATATATGGAATATATAAGTGGATATTCTATCGTACAACAAATAGTGATCTGCATCTGATTTATTGATCGCGGCTCTAATTAAAATTGCAACCAAGTCTTGATCAAATTGTAAGTAAATGAATCACTGAGCATTGTACGATGAAAAATGTTCCTTCACTCCGATGAAGATCAGAAACTTTGGGAGATTTTTAATAAGCCTTCTTAGAATCTAACAAGTACTGCATCTCAAGAATGAGCAAGCTAATTTGTATATCTAATACTTGTATTTTGATTAAAACTTGTATTTTGATTAAAATTTTAAAATAAAAACTAGAGCCACGTGTATATACATTTTATGGTAAAAATGAACATTTTGTTTCAAATATAAGATTAAAATGCTTCTTGAATATTCAGGGTCCAAAAATTTAAAACAACAATGTGGTTTATGAATGCTATCAAAAACCGAATGTATCAAAACTATGCGTAGTCCTGATGTATATACTATTAAGCGAGAAAAGAAATGTGCGAATAAAACATATTATAAGTTAATTTATTCAAGATAAAATTAACTTTTTATTTCACTTTGAAGCATTTTTAATTTAATGTTCCCATAAGCCCATATATTTCGTTTGTCTTAAAAAAATGAACGGCATATCTAAATTTAAATGAATATTTTAGTTACCTTACTGTGCTAGCAAGAGAATATTAGCAATACTTAGAGATAACAGATTGCAGTAATGCATATTTGACACCTATATTTGTCCTGATAAATATGCATATTAATTTAAAATTATTTAAAAATAGTATTTTAGTATAATTCTTCTAAATTGTTTTGCAACCACTGAAAAATTTTTGGTTAATCAACTGTACTTGTAAAACATGATTTGAATTATAATTCAATATTTGATGAAAAATAATATTATTAATAAAGGCTTTATAACTGTCGTTGTTTATAATAATTTTATTTAGTGCTTGGTAAGGAAATTTTTTGATTTCATTGTGGGGTTAATTAGTTAACTTCTCCTTAATCAAACATATTTTAAATATAGTTGAATAGTTATTTTTTTAATTCCTTGTGTGTGTGTGTCTAATAAGCAGTTTGAATATACATTTTGAAAAGTGGTTAAAGTGGTTTCTGGAGAAAGTACTTTTAAATTCATTATTCATAATAATTTAAAATTAAATATATTAATATGTCAGTATACTTACAGAAAAAATAGTTCTTACTAAATATTTAAGTAATTAATTAAAAAAAATACTGGAATTTTAAGAATTTTTGTTGAAGTTTTTAAGAAAATAGAGATTTTTAAAGCAAGCTACTTTTTTTTAAAAAAAATTAATATATTGAATGTTTTATAACTTGATGCAGCATGAATTTTATCTTAAAGTAACACAATTATTGTATTTATATTGTTTTCAAAAGTAAAACAATATATTAGTTGTAGTTTTCCAGTACATTTTTAGGAATTTGTTTTATAGTTTTACATGTGATTCGAATTAAAATTCATTTCTGCATAGTTTTATATAATTATCAATATATTTCTTTTTTTACTGGTTTTATAGGAAATATGATACATTTTTAATTTAGTTTTCGAACTAATTAGTCTATTTCAATTTAACTGATTTAAAATTTAAAGATTGTAGGCATAGCTGAAATGAAAAAAAATATATATAATTTCTGAATAACATGGCATTTATAAACAAATTTTCCTACAAAATGTGAAAAATTCAGCAATAAGATTAAATTTATAAAATAATTAAATTATTGTATTATCCTTTAAAATTAAGGAATGCATGTTTTTTTAATTGCAACGAACTACAAACCAATTATATATTTATTTGATCATACACCAGATAAACATATGATATAATTTATTTACAGTGAATTGAATCCTATGTTAAATAAAGTACTATATTTTAGGAGCTATTACATTTTAAGTGTGATTTAGTACTTTATAAATTCTTGTTTACAAATTTAATTTTTCTAAATTTATTTCTCAAATATATAATTGCAACCAGTAATTTTTCATTAATATATTTCTTTAATATTTATTCACCGTCAAAGTATTTCAAGTTTATCTGCGCTTTAGGTCCCCTACTCTGCCAACTTGGCGATAAATGTACCAAGCGTGGTAAACCGGACGTTTTTATCCCTAATGAGCTCTTAATGGCAACCTCCGGAGGAAATAATTTGAAGCGCTTTTTCGCGCATGCTCATTAATTGGTTTTTTTCTTTTAGCATTTTCATTGGTCGTTAATTAGTTTCAGTTTGAAAAATCGGTCATTTTCATTGGTTGCTAATTGCTTTTGAAAATCGTTAAAAATCGTATTCCGTTATCGCCATGGCAACAGCGTTTTTGAAAACACGCCAAGTACGGGACCCACAGCACACTTTCGCCAAGTTGGCAGAGTAGGGGATCTAAAGCGCATTTTCACCAGATATTCATTTTTTTTTGCTCACTAAGATCCTTGTTTTTTTTTTCATTCATTAAATTTATTCCTTTCAAATGAATAATGACAAAAACTAGTATAATACAAAATTTTCCTCTTTCTTACAATAGTCAGCAAGTGAAAAAATATAAATATTTCTTGTTAGTCATTGTTTTTATCAATGATAAATAATTTAACTAGCGCTCTTCAAGTTAAATCTGTTAAATCATGAAATTAACGAAAACAATTAGTGGGAACTTAAATCGTGAAATCCTATCTGCGAGTCAACATTCAGGCATCCATTTATACATATAAATGAGGAACAAGATCTGCACAAGTCCGAAGAGATGGAAATTCGATGCTTACAACCACAGCCTAGATAAGTGAATGGTTAGGGAAGGTCAGTAAGGCCCACTCTCCATGCATTAGGGTAATCACAGTGCATAAAATGGGAGTATTAGCCCAGTTGTTGGTCCCCGCTGATTCTTTTTGAATTGGTTACTGAACAATAAAATTTAAAATTGCTTTAGTCAGAAGAGCAAGTAAAATCTATTTATTTGAGCTTAAAATTATTTTGAAGCCACAACAATGATTAAGAGAGGTGCCATGGGAAATGAAATAACAATTCAAACAATCAAAATTAGTCAGGTATTTAATTCAAAAAAATACAACAAGTAGAATTATTTACTTCTACTTCTGAATTAATTGACATACATCCTAAAATATTGTTGACGGAAAGTTTATTATTTATTTAACCGCTTGCCTTATTATCCCGAGTTATCTCGAATTCGTATATATTGCAGTTATTTGTTATCCCGAGAAAACTCGGGTGAAGCAAAATTTGTCAGTACTATTTATTTTATCACGTTTTTACTCGGCCTGGAAGAAATGAAAGGAAATATTCTGTTTTAACATGCAATTTGCCTTTTCTTTAATTTCGCGGTTCTTTTCCGGGATTGGCCACATGTTTCTGTATGGTATAGTATACGACGGCTTGTGGATCAGTAATGTACAAAGGAGGGTAGTTGTGTTGAAAAAAAGTAAAATAATGGTCATGATGCCGTAAGAAATGAGACAAGATACCAGCGTACGGAATGTCAGGTATCACTTTGTGTTGTCCCTTGTTTCAAAAACTATCATAAAAAGACTAATATTTAACTTTTTTGCCCGAGATAACTCGGGAAAGTAAACTAATATTAAATCTATATGTTTTTATACCAGTAAAAAATTAAAAATTGAACTTAAAAACTACATATTTTGTTTTGTTTCGTTTTCTTGTATTTAGTAATAAAATAAAAAAATGTGATGATTTTTTGCAATTTTTTTTTAAAAAAAAAATTTGTAAGGGAAGCGGTTAAAATATTTTCGTTTAGCTGGAAATATTGATATATATTGAATTATTATCTAGTTTTACACAAAAGTAATAAAATTTTCCTGTTTATGACTTGTATTAAATTCTATATATGTTATTTAAAAAATACATTTACTACCCAGAAATATAATTTTCGTATGGTATACATATGATTTATATTTACAATATACATATGATTTACTGCGTAAGAGTTTTTTTTTGGTGTGATATAAAATTCTTCATAAATTTAAGCTTTTGACATCAATGTTTCATTTGCACCTTCATTAAATTTAAGTTATTTATTTAATTTCAATGTATCTAGCTATATTTCCAAAGTTCACATTATTATTCGATTTTATCGACACTCAAAAATTTAATCGAGGCAATGGCACTTTTAGAGAAATTGCATTCATGTTTCACAAAGGTAGTTATTTTTTGTTGTGAAGTTGAATAAAAGTTTACTGCTACTTCCACACACATTCCCTCAGCTCTTTCAAACTCTATTGAAATTCCATACTCATAAATTCGTAATCAAGAATGGTTTTGCAGTTAAAAAAAAGTTTTGCAGATTTTCAAGGACATATCCTTGCGTTTAAGATTGTCTTTATTGTATATGATAATCTCGAAATGATTAGATATTAACCATTCAATCTTAATATATATTCGTATATTAACATTGATTTTCTGGTTCACATTATATATATGTATATACTTTACTTCTACTAGACTTAGTAAAATGGTAAGTGATAAATTTTCAGAGTTATTTAGAATAAATAAATAAAAACGTTATCATAAATAATAATAGATATAAGCATGAAAATCATTATAATTTGAAAACGTCTTAGATATGTAATTTTTGCTTTAATCATTGATTAATTTAGTAATGAAAACTTTTTAGATCAGTTTAAATAAAGTGAAATATTTACAATAAATACAAATAATAATAAGAGTTTATGTACTAAATGCCATATGAATATACATGCAAAATAACATATAAAAATACACTACTAGACATTAAAATTGCTACACCAGGAAGAAATGCAGATAACAAAATGATATTTATTGGACAAATATATTATACTAGAAATAACAAGTGATTAAATTTCAAAAAATTTGGCTGGATAAATCCAGAGAAATCAGTACTCAGAACAACCACCTCTGGCAGTAATAACAGCAGTTATACGCCTGGGCATTGAGTCAAACAGAGATTGGATTGCATGTACAGGTACAGATGCCCATGCAGCTTCAACACGTTGCCACTGTTCATCAACCGTAGTGACTGGTGTTTGATGACGAGCCAGTCGCTTGGCAACTATTGACCAGAGGTTTTCTATTGGTGAAAGATCTGGAGAACGTGCTGGCCAGGGCAACAGCCGAACATGTTCCATATCAAGGAAGATCCGTACAATACCGGCAACATGCGGTCGGGCATTATCCTGCTGAAACGTAGGGTTTCGCAGGGCTCGAATAAAGGGTAGAGCCACGGGTCATCTGAAAAGATGACGTCTCGCCATTCGTGCACTAATGTTCGTCATTGATCACACCACTGAAGGCGCTCTTGTCTATGATGCAGCGTCAAGGGAAGCTGCAGCCATGGTCTCCGAGCTGAGAGTCCATGCTGCTGCTGCAAACGTCGTCGAACTGTTCGTGCAGAAACTTATTGTCTTCCAAACGACCCCGTTTCTTGACTCACGGCTCGTGACGTGGTTGCACTATCCATGACGGCCATGCGGATAATATGCCTGTCTTCTCGGCTGCTGGTGATAGGTGACCGTTGAGATCCCGCAAGGTGCTCCGTCTTACCGTCCTGAATCCATCGATTCCATATTCTGCTAACAGTCATTGGATCTCGACCGACGCGAGCAGCAATACTGCGATAAGATAAACCGCAATCCCGGTACGCTACAATTTGACATTTATCAAAGTCAGAAACGTGCTTATACGCATTTCTCCTTCTTACACGAGGCATCACAACAGCTTTTCACCAGGCAACAACGTTCAAATGCAATTTGTGTATGAGGAACCGGCTGAACAATTTCCTCATTTAAATACAATGTAGGTGTCGCTACTGTCGCCTGCTTTGTCTGAATCCGCTGAAAAGCTAATCATTTGCATATCACAGCACCTTCTTCCTCTCGTATTAATTTCACGTCTGTAGCATGTCGCCTTCTTGGTGTAGCAATTTTAACGGCCAGTAGTGTATATACGTATTATATACAGAAGAGAACACAATAGTTTAGTTTAGTTTATATAGGTTTGTTTTATTTCATTATCATGATTCTTAATGTGGAATTGTGCCGCTACTGTTTTGTTTTCTACAGGTCCGGTGGACAGATGCTTCCCATCTTGGAAGAATGTATGCATATGTACAGAAATATTTTAACAGGAGTATTCCAGACCACTTGTTGCTTGTCTAATTGGGAGGCATTTGCTAAGAAACATATTAAACAATAATTTCAGTTAATTTGACCTTTTATCTGGTATTGAGCAATCATTTTAAAATAAGAGGGCATTTATCGATTATTTCACGGTAAAGTTCTTTGAATAATTATCCTCAAACACTTAATATTAAGTTTTGAACAACAAGTGAGGGAGACCCTCTGGTGCATTGCTGCTGGAGAGTGTTCCGGGTTTTCTCCCTCGCAACACTGGAATGCATCCAATTATCAATGAAGACAAGTTGTGGCAATACAAGTTGTGGCTAATCAGAGGGTCCATTTAGACCTTCATCAGTTCACCAGGACTGTCCCCTGCTGTGTAAAAAGCCGTGCGCATTTATCATTATAGTCAATTTGGTAATATAATGGTTTTTTATTGATAGTGCGCAGTTGAATTTTATCTTGGCAATCATATCTCAAAAGAAATAAATATATTTATTTAAATACACCAAAAGTAAAAACTGTTCATTTAAATGGCCGTCTTTTTTTTTTTTTTTTTTTTTTTTTTTTTTTTTTTTTTTTTGAAATAACTAAACAAATATTAGTCGAGTAGTATAATTTAAAATTAATTTATAGCGTATTAGTTAAATCAACTAATCTTTCGCTTACAACACAGATTTATTTAAAAAATTATTGAAACTTTCATTTCAAATGTAAAATTTTACCTTAATTTAATCAAATGTAAAATTTTACCTCAATTTCTTAAAGTTCTGTATTGTAAATAATGATAGGCCGCTGTCCAAAATATTTCCTAGAAATTTAAATATAAATTTTGCAAGCATGTTTCTTAATATAAAAATATTTATGTATAAGAATTAAGTTTAATGCAAGAATGTTTTTATAATAAATGGACTCTTTTTGAACTAGGAAATAAAAGTAGTTGATGACAATAGAAAACTTTTACATTTAATAAAGTGTATTTCAATGTGTTTAATATTTGAGTTAAATCATTGTCTGATAAAAGGTTGAACCACAGTTATACCATGAATCTCTAAAGCAGAATCATAACTACAAACATGATGTGAGGAAATAAAAGAAAAAAAGTATTTTTATCAGAGTTATCTTCATTTTTTCTGCAAAATAACTTCAAACTAGATCGAAAAATATTATTTTTTAAAATTTTTTAATCTATTAAAATTCAGACGAGTATATTAGGTTTACGGTATTAGGAATACTTTTTCAAAATAAGAGTATGCATTTTTAATGCAGAAAAAATCTGATACACTTGTTTGTGCTGATCTCAAAAGATTAGGTTTCTTTTGAAGGATTGAGCAAACCAAAAATTTAGTAGAAAATAATATCAAGCTTTTCTCTATTAATATTTTTTCACAGAGTAACTGTTTTTGAGATAGTATTCCCAGCATTGTGTTTCTTTTATTTATGAAAATTTATGTTAAACAATCTTCCTAATTCTCTAACTATTTGTTCTGAATTTAAGAAAATGTTAAAAAAAAATCAACTAACATATATATTTCATTCAAATTTAGTTAATTAATAAATACTGCAAATTCAGAAACATAGTTCCTATGTCTTACAGAGGTATTTATATATACAAAGGAAATTAGTTGTTGTCGTGTGCCAGCCAGGCTGGCAATATGGGGTGCGCTCTCCACATTTCCAACTGAACCATATTTGGTGTGGAGTCCGACTTCCTCAGTACACACATGCCATAGGTACCCGTTTATAGGGTAGGCAACCATTCACACACAAAGAAAGGAACAAGAAAGAGAAAGTACATCCTTGCCCGAGCCAGGATTCGAACCCAGGTCCCAACCATTTGTAGTCAGGTACGCTAACCACTAGACAGGTTGGGCAGCAAAAGGTAATTAGTAAAGGTATTATATAATTACCTTCAACTTTGTTGATTCGTATACTATTTATTTATTAATCATATTTACTACTTAGATTATTTAATAAGTTAATTTATTTATCAATTATATTAATTTCTTATTATTACAAATAATAACAAACTAATATAATTGATTAAGTTACAAACAAATTAATCACAATAACAAATTTATTTACAAAAATTATTTATAATAGAAGGTCCGAAAATTCTATTTAATATAATAAAAACACAGGAAATTAAAGATTTCCAAAAATATGAAGAAATTAAAAATTAAATATCGGAATTTAAGTATATCAATCAGATAGGAAATTTGAAGTATGTCTTAATTTTGATTTCCAATTTTCAGCAAGTAAAACTGGTCAATGGGCTTCTGTTTAAATTATAATTTCTGCCGCGCCGATGGTTAAGTGGTTAGCATTCTTGAGTCCTGAGCGGTTGATACCGGGTTCGAATCCCGGCTCAGGCAGTGACGCTTTCTTCCTTTCCATGACTTCTTTGAATTTTCTTCCTCTTGATGGATGAATGTGACCCACCACATAAACGGGTTTGTGGGGGTGTGACGTGGGTAAGCAACTCGCCTCCTTGGTTTGGTTGACAGGTGCCTACAGGGTAACGCTAAATGAGTAGCAGTTTTCGGCCTTGTTGTGGTGAAGGGTTAATCATTCAGTGTCCACTATTGGAAAAAAAATTATTATTTCTTGTCCCTTTATAAATTCATGTTTGAATATGTATTCTGACTATACTTTAACTTATTTTTGCCTTAAAATGCTTATACGAAGAATTTCTGCTAAATGCATAAACTAATAATTTTTAAAATGTTAAAAATACAAAAATATGTTATTTACATGCAACCCTAGTTTCATACATGTTTCAGCATAATCTATCTATTTTTTCTGGAAGTTTAGATTTCTTACCTAAACCAGAAACAAAATGCGGGTAATTCTATAAGAATTAAATAGTTTTCTAAAGAACTTTTTTTTTTACCTCGTTGGAGGGAATAAATCACTAAATCTTCTTTAAGTTCAGATAAATTAAATCCCAATCTGGAAAAGGGGACGCATATGTTCGGCCATAAAACACATTGCTGCCATATGCCGAGCAATTAATTATGACCCCTCGAAAAGGACGCAAACACTTAGATTGGGCGCTATCTATTTTGTTGCAGGGCATTAAAGACCTAAGCCCCGCTATCATCCCAGAACGGCTCTCTGCGTTCAATTATTTTGTCAGATTAAGTGAGAAAAACTTATTCTTTTTTTTTCATGGAGACAACTCTCTAGTTTATTGGTGTTTTCGTCCAAAGTGTCCATCGTGTGCAGCAATTTGTTCTTCTTTTGTTTCTGGTGGACCCAGCAAGTAATCAGATGTGTATTTCATTAATAATCTGTGTTCTCAAAACTGGACGGGATTTCTTTTCAATTTTCTTGTACTGTCTTGGAAAGTTTTTTGTTAAACAAGACTTTAACAACGATATGATTATTTGACTTATCATGTGAAGGTAAATAGAATAACTTGACATACTGTTTTTCAATAAGAGGAAAACCTAAGAAAATTTATGGCTGTATTCTGCCCCATTTATAATTTTTTTTTATTTCATATTTAACGAATTTAGGTGGATTTGTTGACGAAAATATTTCACGTAACATTTTAAGAAATGATTCATATTTCAGCTCATTAATTTTGAAGAATATTTAAAAACAATCAATCATATATATATATATATATATATATATATATATATATATATATATATATATATATATATATATATATATCTTTAAAGACACAATCTTTGTCGTTTAACGATCACTATTTTATCTTAAAAAAATCTCTGCAACAGTTAAATCTTTATGACATTAGCAATTTTTACAG
>JAPDSC010035125.1:0-16749 GCA_026290005.1 Latrodectus geometricus | reverse complement strand
ATATATATATATATATTATAAAAATATTAAATGTTCGTAAAGCTTGATTTTTACATAATCAAAAATAAAACTGAAGCTATTTTTCACCTTCTTGTAATTTTGTTCTTAAAGATTAATAAAACAGGGTTTTTCATCTGAATATTTCATACTACTTAAAGACATTGTCATTGAATACGATGTTACAATGCAATTGTCATGTGCTATAAGATAATTTCTATTTTGTCTTTTGTTGAATGAAACAAGTATAAAATTGTCAACACGGCCAAACTTAATGCATGTGAATCTCACACAATAAAAAATTATAAATCTGTGAAAATTTATTGCAAAATTCATTCATTGAATAGTTTATTTTGTCGCTCTGTATTTTGCACACGAGGGTTAATTGACCAAAATATGTGATTTAAAGTAGATTTCCAGATATTACAAACATATTGATGTTTGATTGATGATATTGATAACCAAAGTAAGGATAGAATTCACAGCATGAAAATTTACAGCAACATTGATTGATTGATTGAATTGTTTAAAAGCTTTGTAACGGTAATTTTGGATTTAATTATTTGCTTAATAGTTGTTGTTGTTGTCGTGTGCCAGCCAGGCTGGCAATATGGGTTGCGCTGCTCCACTTTTCCAACTGAACCATATTTTGGTGTGGAGTCCGACCTCCTCAGTACACACATACCATAGGTACCCGTTTATAGGGTAGACAACCATTCTCACACACACAAAGAAAGGACAAAGACAAGAAAGAGAGAGAGAGAAAATACATCCATGCCCGAGCCAGGATTCGAACCCAAGGTCCCACCCATCTGTAGTCAGGTACGCTAACCACTAGACAGGTTGGGCGGCATTTGTTTAATTGATGATTGCAATTTAAAGTGGATTTTTAAGCATTGCAAAATTTACACATTAACTGAAAATTGATGCCAAAAATTTCTGAACCAAAACATTGGCCGTTAGATTAAAAATTTAATGTCTATTGCCAATATCAAAAACCAAACTATAGTTAAGTAATTAATAGGAAGATTTGGGTTAGATTAATTTTCAATAACACTAAATACAATAGTACTAGATAAATACAAATCAAATTATAATAAAAATAGATATCGCTTTTGTAGAAGTCACTTTGTAATTTTACACAAAAATAGAAACAAATTGAAAATAAAATAATAATCTTTGTATTGGGGTGGTGTATCACCAGCTTTTTATATTTTCGTTATAACGAGGTTAGAACTCCCATTAAAAAACTTATCGATTCGAAAAGTAATATTTTAGTCTCAGCTGGACTTTTTTTATTTTATTTGTGTTGAAAACCACTATCCTTTGGCCTCCCCCAACCATAAAGTGTTTTCAACTGCTTTCACAAAATATGGGAAGCCGTTCGATTCCAATCCCCAGCCCTATCAGGAAGTTCGTAAAACCGACACGGATTCCGCATTAGACACCCCCCGAAGGCTGAGGAGAATTCTGTCTGGAGACGGAGTGGATCCTTAATGCCTCCTCTTTATGCGAAAAAACGTTCCTCCAGCTGTCAGGAGAGGGCGCAGCGCCCCCGGTGTCCGCTTACGAATGCAAATCCATAGAGTAAGCTGTTTTTGCCATAAACAAAAGGATGCCTCCTCGTCCTCCGTTACTACTGCCTACTTTCTTCATCTTTTTTCTTCTGTTAAACCCCTTAAAATATTATTGCTCGTGATCCCGATCTAGTCAGATTTCGTTAAAAACAAGTTAGGAAAAAGTGCCACATAAAGTAATTTATTTAAAGTCAATCTTTGTCAGTTAGACATTGTCAAGCACTGCTTTATTGGATTACATATCACTTGGTTGCTTAAAACATTTAAAACATTTTTTAATCAACCAACTGATAATATCCAATTGGGGTATAGTATACAAGTTATTATAAATAACACAAATTCATTAGCTCTTAATGTGCGTCTCTAAACAAATCTTCAACTTCTAAGCTATACATGCATACATAACGAGGTGGAGAAGCCCTAAACTTTACCAATTGGTAAACAGGTTTAAAATTTTCCAACATTAGTATAGGGACTTAATACAAATTATTTTATTTAAAGTAAAATTAAGGTGACAATGGTGGGCCTTAAAATTTGCAGACTATCATTCCAGTAGATTATCTGCAGGCTTTTAATAGTTTAATTACAAGAAAAAATAAATATATATATACACACATACACACACACACGTATGTATATATATATATATGTGTGTGTGTGTGTGTGTGTTCAATTATATTTTATCATATTTTCCACTATACTGTTGAATTATTTCACTGTAGAAACAAAAAAATTATCTAAAAAAGACTTAATTTTTATCACTATTCCTACTATTTATTTTATACAAGTTTTTTCACTAATCCAGCAAAAATATTGACTTGAGTCAGTTAATTTAAGAAGAAAATGTTTTATATTTTAAATTTTTTAACTAACTTTAAAGTATCTAACGTATATTCTTCACATACATTCACAATTATTGTTTTACGAATTTTTGCTTCACAAACAATTTGTTAAATTTATATTACACCAAAAAATGCCAAATCGCTTCCAATTTTTTTTTTATTCACTACAACAATTGCTTGATAGGACAATTATATTTTTCGCTTTTCAACATTTTGGTATACACACAGACATCTCCACTAGCTAAAATTCATTGAATTCCAATTAGGCCTTGGGGATTTATAGGTTTCCTCCCTTGTAAGCAGGTAAGGTGATAAATGGATGTGGTTCCTATTTATATAAATTTTTTCCGAAAAGAACTTACATGTGGAGGATATTGAAAAAGCTCTTGACAGATTGACTAAGTGTTAAAAACATCATACGAATAACTTTGGTTGAAGCGGAAGATAGTTCGGTGTGAATGATCATGGGTTTGATACCAGACTATGTTGAAACATGGAAGAGGAGTGTTAATTAATGCTTTCTTCATGTACATTATTCGCAGTAGACTGAAATTTCATAAATAGTTACAGAAATAATATCTTTATTTTTTTATTTATCTTCATTTTTTGTTACATTTTTGTTAAAGTGCACTTTTTTTTCGACTTCCAAAGATAAAATACTTTTAATTCCTTTATAACGATAATCTCTTTTTATTTTTTCAAATTTCCTTATTAATTTTTCTTTCAGAAAGATCAATTATTTTTCGATTTCCATGCAATCATTTGAAGAATAAAAGTGATAAAATAGTATCTTTAATTCCTTTATCGCCATAATTTTTATTTCTTTTTTTTTAAATTTCCTGCCAATTTTCTTTTGAAAAAAAGTATTCATACTTCGATTTAAAAGGAGTCATTTGAATTTTATCGCCATCATTTGAATTTGTTCATCAAGCGATATTTTCAATTTCTGTCCCCCTAAAGAAACACTAGATAACGTAAATATGGCGATAAAATAATGAAATAAAGAAAAAATGCAGTTCGATATTCGAGTGCGTTGTTTCGATTTAGACTTTTTTTCTTTATATTATTGTTTATTTTTTTAATCAAGTATCAAATAAATATGGCATTTAAATATTCAAAAGGTTGGATATTCAAATCAGATTCTTAAATCAATGCTACGAAATCATGTGTTAAAAATATGGCGATGAAATAATTAAATTGAGAAAAAAATAGATGACCTTTCACTTTTACGCAGTGTAGTTACATTATTTGAACATATTCTTCCATAAATCAATAATTTGAAATCGGCTTTATATTTTATATCTTTATATTATATATATAAATCTGTGAAGCATAAAAGGGTGAAAAAATGCGAGTCCTCTTTCTTTATCTATCGCAAAGCATGGTCACGCCGTTCACACAATTCTGTTTTTTATTTCTTAATTTAATGTCTTAAAATCAACTTTTTATATTATACATAGAAATACTTGATAAATAAAGAAATATACATGTCCTTTCATTTTAACTCTTATACAATGCTGTTTCAAATCATTATCCTTTCTTCATTCAGTATTTTAGAATCAGCATTATAAATATGGCGATGAAATAATCAAAAAGAGAAAAATATCGGTATCATTTTAATCTAACTATTTCGCAATAGGCTCACGCTCAAACCAATTTTATTTAATCAATTTTAATCAGCTCTATTAAAATAACGATGAAATAATCAAAAGGTGAAAAGATATAAGTGCCTTTTTATTTTTTTCTTGATTTGATTATATTTTTTCAATCCGGCATTCTTTATTAAATCAACATTTTTGAATCAGAATTATATATATGTCCATGACATAACAAAGAGGAGAAAAGACATACATAGATATTCTTTAACTCTTATACAGTGTGATCATGCTTATTCACAACCCGGTATTCTTACTTAAATCGCCGCTTAGAAATCATCATTATAAATATGGCGATGAAATAATCAAGAGGAGAATCAACATACATTGATGTCATTTTACTTTAACTCTCACACAATATAATCACACTCATTCAACAAGTATTCTTACTTACATCATTGCTTAGAAATCATCATTATAAGTATGGTGATAAAATAATCAAGAGGAGATTCAACATACATAGATGTCAGATTGCTTTAACTCTCACCCAAAGCAATCCCGCTTATTCAGCCCGGTATTCTTACTTAAATCGCCGCTTAGAAATCATCGTTATAAATATGGCGATGAAATAATCAAAAGGTGAAAAGAAATAGGAGTCCTTTAACTCTTACACAATGCGGTCACTCGATTTCAATCCGGTCTTCTCTCTTAAATCAATGTTTCGATTCCGCTTTGGCTGACCATTCCTATATAGACAGGGCACGTCAAATCACTCCCTTCCCTTTCTGGGGAGATGTTTTATTCATAACAAGCAAAGAAAATTCTTTCTCCCCTCGCCCCAAGAGATACATAAATTTATGAAAAGGTTTTATCTTATCTCGTCCTTTCATTCTGAATTATGCCGAGATTACCCTTTCTGATTGCGCTTATCACACCTTCGTGTCCACAAGTGATGGCAACGAATGGCCAGATAGGTGTTGAAGATCTCGTCAGCACTGCTTTTGAATAAAAACTGTATTTTACTGTAATTAGTTTTAGAAGACTTTTATCGTAACTTTTTTTATGGAATACAGGAATGGGAAAAGAGAAAAATAAAAAAGGAACAATTTAAAATTTAAAAAAAGTGAGATTTAAGGCAAGTATTTGAAAAATGAAAGATGAAGAGTTTTTCTCTTTTAAAAAGAATAAAGATTGCCTTATAGGACTGAAAAAAAGCGGCATTTAAGGCAAAGAAGAGTGAGATTAGAAGTATTCTTAAGAAAATTCGAACTAACTACAGAAATGCTGTTATTATTTTATTTTTAGTCCCATTTATTTTTCGAGGAAAACAGACCACATTGAAAAAAATGATTAACATTTTAGTTGTTTAATTTAACTAAGAAATTTAAATGTAAGAAACAAACTTGATAAATGGTATAAAGGAATACAATTTTAGGATAAAAAAAAATGTTAAATTATAATAAAATTCTAGATTTTTTATGTTTTGAATAAAAATGAATAGAGAATATTACATAAATTCAAATACATATAACCTACAGTGTATTACAAATTTGACAAAATATTTTATACTGTTTAATAATATGCAATGTTAGTCATTATTTCTTTCCTTGTTAATAATTTATTGAATGGATTTAAAGAAAAGAATTCAAAATTATTTTTGGCAATGGATGCGTTATTTCTTAAAAAGAGGTCTTTACGTTATTGCCCTCTTTGAAATATAATTGTAAGCTCACTGCGACCAAAAAATATGACGATTGTGTTTGAAATGGAATACACCGAGTTCAAGTCAAGTAACATTCGAACAATGGATGATTTATGTTACACATCTGCTTTTAGCATACGTATTTTGAAACGAGTGTATGGCAGATTTTCAATTTTAACCAACATGGAATGTTGATATGGCTTACTAAGTAGGAGGAAGCTCACTCGAAAGGTAAAAAGCAATTAATAGTTAAGGCTTTAAAATAATATTACACTGTTTTATTGTTGCAAATTTAATTTTATTTTACTACTAGCTGTACCCGCCCGGCGTTGCCCGTGCATTTAGAAAAGGCAGATAAGTGAATAGCGCAGGAATAGTAGTGTAGGACATGTAGACAGTCTCTCTCTCCCCCCCCCTACACACAACATTCCCCGTCGATAAAAAGGAACAATATATCCTAACCATGAGCCATCTGTTAAAAAATTAGTTTAAATGAGAACAGACCTCATATTAGCACATGCTAGGAAACCGTAGTCATGTGGTTATAATCATTGGTCTGAAGTTTAAAGAAAAGTAAAACATAAAAAATTCAAAATCAAAGATAGGAAAGTGTTGAAAGGGAAAGATAGAGAGTACAGTACAGAAAAAATAAAAAGTAACGAAAACATGGATGAAATAAAACATCCTGCTTACAGGAAATTTGGAGTTAAGAACCAATTAAATTTTTAATTTAAGTGTAAGTTAAACTTAGATGACAATTAATTAGAAGAGGAGAGTGTTTGTGTATGTTTGTGGAGCTCGGTCTGGGGTCGCAAGGGACCCTTACCGATTAATGTCTGTTGGTACTGTAGCACTGGGAAGCAGCACCATTCGGATTATTGCTCATGCTCTCAAGAGAGCACTAAACAATAACATCATCATTTAAAGCATGACAGTCAGAGTTAGTTTGGGAGAGTGGCAATAATTTTTCTTTAGATTGTCCTTTTCGTTAGAGAGCCTCGGGATAAACTATATTTAATGTTCTTCCATTCGGAGCTAAGATGTGTAGATTATCGACATTACCAACTCTTGAACAACCCACGTACAGTTGACCATGGGAGAAACACGGCTTACGGAGGTCGAGCCCTACAACTTTGAGAGATTGTCCTTGTGCCTTATTAATGCTCATCGCGAAACTCAAACGAACAGGGAATTGTAGACGCTTAAACTGAAACGGGAGATCGGAAGGGATTATAGGAATTCTTGAAATAAACACATCTTCGCCTGCAGCATGTCCGGTCATGATGGTGGCTTCTATAATATTTGGCATCAGTTTCTTGATAGAAAGTCTTGTTCCATTGCAAAGTGCAGGCGGATCCAGATTCCTGAGGAGAATTATCGGTGCTCCAACCTTCAAGTCCAATATGTGGGAGGGTACTCCAGGTGGCTCTAATTTGTTGAGAAACTCTGTCGTATAGTTGACAGCCTCGTCAATATTGCATGTCGTGTCTATAGATTTGTAAATATGAAGAGTTCCGGGTAAGTTCTGTAAAAGTTGCTTGTTGATAACACTGACGGCTTCGTTTGTTGGGGCAAGAATTGCTCTTTCGCACAGCCATGCGTGATCAGTGAAGTGGTGAATCACATTCGGAAACACAGCCTCTTTCAGTTCTTCTTCAGTAGTCACAATCCTTCCAATGCCTTGCATCGCTACATATCCATCTTCATTTTCTGAAGTAAGGGTTCCATTTCCTAGTTTCAGTAGATTATCTGCAAACTGCTGGGCAGAGGGATCACCGTTGACTAAACTAACTAACGTTTTACTAAACGCAAACTAATTACATGAATTTTCTGAAGGTAATAATGGGAGAATATAAAATATTTTACAATTTTTACCAGGAAAGCTATCAATTTCATGTTGTAAAATATGATATAACTTTATGAACGTTTTTTTTAAATTTTAGATTATATACTGAAGATTCAAAAAACTTCCACCAACAATATATTATTAATACAAACGGTGCAATATTGTGGCAGATTTCTTCTGGAGATAATGAATATATATTCTGAAGAGATGAAAATGCGCTTTAGGTCCCCTACTCTGCCAACTTGGCGAAAGTGTGCTGTTTGTCCCGTACTTGGCAGGTTTTCCAAAAAGCTGTTGCCATGGCGATAATGGAATACGATTTTTAACGGTTTTAAGCAAATTAGCAACCAATGAGAATGACCCATTTTTTAAACTGAAACTAATTAACGACCAATAAAAATGCTAAAAGAAAAAAAACCAATTAATGAGCATGCGCGAAAAAGCGCAAATTATTTCCTCCGGAGGTTGCCATAAAGAGCTCATTAGGTATAAAAACGTCCGGTTTACCACGCTTGGTGCATTTTTCGCCAAGTTGGCAGAGTAGGGGACCTAAAGCACAGATTAACGTCTGAAGATTATGAAAATTCTGAAAATAAGGGCAATTTTTTGAAGGTAATAATAAAATCAAATATTTTACACCTAAATTATGAAATTCACTGGAATTAATTATCTGGAAAGCAATCAGTTTTACACAATAACATGATGTAATTTTAGGCAAAGCAAAATTTTAGGCAAAAAATATTGCTAAATAGGGATTGTTAAAGAACGAACGTCTTTAAAATCAACAAATATTGAGTTTTAATGAAAGTTTTCAACCAAAAAATTTCGTAATAATGTTAAAAAAGAAATATGAAAGCAGTATCTTTAGTGCTGGTAGTAATTATCATCCACATTTCTTTAGGCATCATCCATATTAGAGAGTTACACCTAAACTCCATTAAAGGGTATCGGACTTTATTAATAAAGTTTGTGACCCGAGCAACTGGAACTAGGAAACATTGGGTTTGGAGTTTGCGGTACAAAATGCTGGTTAAAGTAGGGGTGCCCAATGACACCTCTGCTTTAATCAGCTAATTACGCACAGACATACAAACCCAAATCTAAGAAGAAGAAGAATTATCACCCATATTTACGATTTTCCTGCCAAGTTTTTGGTAAATTTTCCAAGAACATCAATCCAGGTACTTGGTGTCCACAAGTTCTCATTATGGAAATTATGTGCGGAATCAAAAATAGAATCAATAAGATGTAACACTTCAAGTGTGAAAAAAGGTAGAAATCTAGAGGAGCGATTTCGAAATTTTATGATAGGTATGGCAAAAGATCCCATTTGAGTAAGTACAAAGTACATCTTGTGAATGCAGACACATTTGGTCTTGCGTCATCTTGATTGAACAGTAACTTCTTCACCGAAATTCAAGACGATTGGATTTGATAGCAGCATCAACATGAACTAAAATCTCACTGTACACCTTACTGTAGACTATCTTACTTTCTTTCAGTTTCTTGATGGATAATGCCATGTCAATTCCATATACATACGGTCTTTTTGTCAGTCATCAATTGCGCTTTGCTCATCAACATCTTAAGAACAGAAGCCATAAAAGAAGTTGGCTCTGATCCAACTTCTTTTATGGCTTCTGTTCTTAAAATAAATCCACTTCTCACCAAAACGTCGAGACATCATACACTTATACGTCCTAGTTTTCGCAATGCATAGTGTGACTTATAAATACATCGTCTAACTCCTTAGCTAACTCTGGAATTGAAGATTACTGATTTTCTTCCACAAGATCTCGCTGGAAGAGTTCATGTTAACATCAATATGTTGGCCAGTTTGCTCTGATTTTACTTATTTTTTAATTTTGTTTAAAAAACTTCTACACTGTCATGTGAATCAGGAGTAGTTCCTAAAGCTGTAAATACGATTCAGTGACATTCTATAGGTGGCTTTCTGCAACAGAATTTTAAATGATTGTTCTAATCTGGTAGCTTGATAATTCCATTTCAGACACCTTGTGCTTCATAATAACGATATTTTTTAAAAAATCTTACTTGAAAGTGTTATAAAGAAAATCTCTTTCATACAGATACCAAAATTTATCTGCCAGAATGTAAACGAACACGCCAACCGTAACTGTTTGCAAAGACGATATTAGCAACGGTGGAAAACTTTCATTACAACCCGATATTAGGAAGAAAGCGATATGAAAGCAATCGAAAACATGATTCTAATACGTAATTAATTATGTTCTATTCGAAAAAATGCAATCAAATAAAAGAGAAGATTCAAAGAGTTGATTCTGATTTTCAATACATTTTGAAAGAAAATTTTATTATCTCCCACAGAGATCTTTACGATAATTTGAGAATTACAAAATTTGAAATAACATTAATTATTAGATGTTTTTTTTAAAACTGTACAGTGAAAAAATTTAAAGTAGAAATTAAACCCACCAACTTCTTAAAAACTTTATGATGATAACCGTTCGTTTGATAATTTAAAAATTATTGTAATATGTATGAAAAAAATGTAGAAAATGGAAAATCCTATATGTGAATATTTAAAAATATTATTTTCAATTAGATTTGGATGGTATATGTTTGTAAGATATTTACATCTTCATAGCATTTTAATTTTTTTCAATAAATTTAAAAAAAAAACTAAACTATGCTATCTAAATTTTATGAAGTTTATATTTCTTTTTTATGCTACCAAAATAAATTAAATTGATTATCATGATAAAAATCAAATTGATCGTTTCACTCTAATCAAAGCTTTTCGTTTAAAAAAAGTAAAGCAATAATGAAATAATATAAGTTATGATACTTAACATAAAATAACTTGAATCATTTCTTTAGCTTATATGCAATATTAATAAATGATAAATTCAATATCTGGTAGAATAATATTCCAATTTTTATAAAATGTTTGTTGTCAAAAAAATTATAAAATCCATTATGTGTGATTTACTACTTTTTCTGTTTTTGTAAGCAATATCAACAATAAAATATTCTAAAAAATTTTGCTAAATGTAATACGATTTTATTATATCAGTATTTATGGCATTTTTTATATCTGAACAAATTTTTAAATAAACATGAGTGACAATAAGTTTATTAATTTAAAGACAAAAAATTATGAAATATTATACAAGTTAATTAGTTTAACAATTATATAATTTAGTTTTTCTTTTCTTTTAAAAAGTTAAAAGGCGAAGGAGTCAAAAATAGAGTACTGATAAAAAATTTAAAAAATTACGAATTGATGTTCTATTATTAAGCTACACACAAAATCAAAATTTTTAATAGTTCTTCTGTATGTATTTGTAATTTTTTTAGTTCGTATTTTTTGAGGTCCATTAAGCTTTATATTAAAAGTCCTTTTTCAAAAATTAAATGATGAAACTTAATAAATGTTGCGAAAGATTTTGAAAAAAACTGGAAAAAGTTTGATTTGTCTAGAAATTTCATTATAAGATAAAAATATATATAAACTTTAATTTTCCTATAAAACAAGACTAATTTTGAATTATACTTAACTTTCATAAAAATGTAACTATTGCACAATCTCCCAAAAGAATGACGTCATTCATGTCTGATTTCGTCATTTGGAAATATCTGCTGCTTTTTACTTTATAAAAAGTCAGTCTCATACTATTTTTTCACTTTGAAATTATTTTCTTTTTTGCCAAATTCTAAATGTTTTACAATTTAATAGTTTTGGAAGATATATAGTTTGCGTTTTGCTCAATTAACTGAATAAGACAAGATTTTGTTATTTTCCTCAAATTTTTCTTGTAAATGCTATATAGTCTTTATGAGTGATTTCGTTTTTAATATTTTTATTTTCTTGATTTTTTTTTATTTTATTTCCCTAGAAACTCAGACTAAATGGTATAGTCTTCGGTCAGGAGACGGGGAGAATTTTTTTACGTAAGATTTAGCAAACTAATTGCCAAGTAGTTCGAATGCCTAGTTTTAGGTAATACCGATCATTTTAACTTTTAATTCTTTAAAAGTAATTCATTTTAATCTTTTTAGTTTTTCTAAATAAAAATCCTTTTAATTTGTATAGTACTTGAGGAATTTTCATTTATTAATTTTTATATATCCGTTTAATTTTAATAGAATTCTCTTTTGAATGTTTTTTTATATTCTTGAATTATTATGTTTTACATTCTTCTATTGGCTATATATTTTTATATTAATTTAAATCTTTCTTAGATATTATAATTATAAACATTAACATTTATTCTTTAAATATTAATTAATATAAATTTTAATTAACAATTTATTAGTGTAAATTTTAGTTAATACTATATTTTAATTTATACTATATTTTATTAATGTACACGAATTTGATTTTTTCCCTTTTATTTATCAATATTTATACTTCCTGTTTTTATTTACGACTTTATTCTTAAACACCATCGATTTTCTTTTATTTAAAATATTAATTTTTGTTTCTTTTGTTTTTGAATTACACTTTTTTGATTTTCTAATGCATTTGTAATTATTGAATGTATTTTTATTATACAATAAACTCTTATTAAAACTTATCCTAATAAACATGAGATTATATATTTCTACATAACTATTATAATTTTTAATTTGTTGTTCAAAATTTTAATGCATATTTTCTCATTTCATTCGAATTTTATAATCTTATTCTTTTCTTTTAGCTATAAATTTACAGTGATTATAAATTCCTGTACTTTATAATTTTAATTTGTATTTTCATGATTATTTAGAATTAATTAATTAATTTAAGCATTTAAGGTCTTTTATTTTAAAAATATTTATTTCATCTGATAATATGAACTTAGCACGTTGTTTGTGGTAAGAAAATAGCTCCAAGAGGATTATACGATACCTACTCCAGATTTTTATGGTTTGTATTCTCATAAACACAAAAGTGAATTTAATTATAAATATATTTTACAAGTTTTTACTATCATAAAATAAAATCCATGGCAAAAAACCTGAATTTGTTTCACTCATGGCTATAAACACCTATAAAATTCATTTATTACGTGATGCATATAAGATTTTAAATATTATAAAATTAACTTACATAAAAACCTAAAAGTATTTAATTTTCTAATTTCTTATGATTATAAAAGTGTGAGTCATAAAAATTTAGAGTCTTATAAACTTCCTTAAATTTAAATTATGTATTTTAAAAATAAATCACTTTATTTATATCAAGATTTGTGGCATTAGTAATATAAAATGATCAACCTTATTTATTACATTTTTTACTGCGTTATTATATTTTTTTACATATTCATTACATTTATTAATCACATTTTTTTACTAATAATGTTAGAAATAAAGCAAAAATTTAAATGAAATGCAATGTTTTTATGATTAAAAAAGCTGAAAATTTGAGTACAAAGTAACAAAAACATTGGCATAATATTACGAATTATTTCATTTAAAATGATTTGAAAGCATCAAAATACAGTTCAGTAAGATATATCCATGATAAATCTAGGCCTACATCTCAAATGTGCCTAATAGATTAATTTTGATGGATATGAGAAATTGTTTCCGTAATTTTGAAATAGCTATAAGTTACTTTGGTTTTTAAGCTATATACGGTTTCTATAGCACATACACTAACACTAATGAGCAAGCGATGAAATATGAATTGGGTAAACTAAGAAAGAATTCTAGAGCAGTGGTAGATCAGTTGGGAGAATGTCCTTCTCACGACGCAGAGGAAGTGAGTTCGATCCTGGAAATGGTTTAAGATCTCCATGTCCACTAATGACGACTAGGGAGACGTTAAATGTGTCGAGGTGGCAAAGTTCCCCAAGCTTCAATCCAAAATTTATACTTCTGGGGATGGTATACTTTCTACTTAGTCTCTGCTTTGAAAACAGGCGATCCACCACTGGCTTGAAGTGCTGCTATCGATACACATGCTGCATTTGTAGCCTGAATGATGTTAAGGTACTCTCTCTTCATAAAACCCTTAAAAACCCGTCTGATGCCAATTCCAAGAATACTAAATTTTCTCCGATTTCATTCACGAGGGGGAGGGACGGAGGATCACAAATGATTTGGCCTTCTTTCATTTTGGACAGACGTGATTTTCCGGGGTAGACTTTCACCTCACTTGTAACCCCATCAAACTCTTATTGTACCCTTGGGGTTACGCATACCCCAACGGGAAACACTGCGCTACTAAATAAAACTAACAAATGATCTTACCTGGTGGGAAACTGTGGAATTAGCATTCTTATCTTAAAAACGAGCAAAATAGGAAAAAAAGTGTTTTATACAGTTTCAGAGTTAATTATCGATTTAATTTTAATTATTGATTTTTTTAAAGATACACCTTACGGATATTAATGAAGAAAGAGAAAGGTTAAAATGTCCATCGATTATTTTTTGATTTATTACTTTGAGACGTTAGAAAACAATCTGAGAAAAAAACAAATAGTTATAACAATAAGACTTTATTTGATATGCTCGTGGTTCTGAAAATAGGCTACAATGCACGTTTAGACCATCGTCTGAATGTCGTGTTTGACACGTTACTCCATAGGCACAAGTATATATAATATGTACTTCAATAACCTGCAATGATTGGGTCATCTACACTTTTAGATATTTCCACAGAAAATATCTAAAGGATTCAAATCCATTCAATATAAATTGTCAAACTTCAACACCGCAATACCCAATTTTTCAGTTCACAAATTGGTTGTTGAGATACTACTTGTCTATATTTTGCCAATCTGTTTGTCTGGAATTTGGAGACATTTCCAACCTGTTCGTTTTGTAAAAAAGTTGGCCATTATGTTAAAAGCATAGACACAGAAAATGAAATAATGGAAGTTTCTATACAAAATTAAGTACCAAGTTCCGTAGAAATTTTAAATACTTTGCACCTGTTAATGTGCCATCATTAAATATTGGCCGGATCAACTTTTTTTGTAAATTGCATATCAAACATTAATGGCAAAACACATTTTATGTCGAACATTCGTAATACACGTCCATCACGTTTATTCTAAGTATAAGTACATATCTGTCTGCTACATATATACATGCTACAAATATGTAAGGAATTAGGACATGGTATTTCTTAAGGTGTTTGCCTATTGCACGAAATTCGAAGATCAACTACAAGCTGAATTAAGTCAATGCGAGATTATTTCACGCGATTTACATATTTTTTACTCTGTATATAAAGATAATCATTATAGCATACATTAAAAGCCTCTCCATAAACATGATTATCGATTATGTTTATGGTTATGATTATGTCATGATCTTGGAATACAATTCCAAGAAGATGAGCGCCATCACGAACATATATTCGGCAAATACGTCAAGATTAAAATCGAGATATTCTTTACCTTTCTGCAAGAAAATTGAAGACCAATCTCAAATGGAGTTATTTGTTGTTTCTGATGACACCTGGCAACACCAAGCCCGCCCGTCAGAGACTAGGCGAATGAAATCAGAGAGAGAGAGCGACTTCCATTTTTGAATAGAGCACCCGCATACGAAGGTGGAAGTACGACTTTTGGCTCTTAGATGGCAGCACCATCTGAATCTTCAAATTTTGAGATTGTAACCAGAGAAGACCCATAGCCTGGCTCCAACCACCTACAGAGGTATTAATTTGGAATGATAACATGCAGGACATTGCGACCCGACATATTTTACGTGACCCAGTAGCCATTAGTGAATACGACGAATCTTCGGCTAATTCGAACTCACCACCTTTCGGTAACGAGAATGACGCTCTAACCAACCAGGTCACTGCGGCCCAAGTTATTTTATACTATCTACATATCGTCTATTCTGCTAATAAAGACCATTGTACTAGAAAAGATGGAATAAGGATAGATTTCGAAAAAACAAATGCGTGCTTAGCCGTCCTATTCTTTAAATAAATGTGCATAAGATCTTTTTGTACTAATACGGTGATGCTTAACAATGCTGTAAATCACTTTTTTTTCCTACTTCGTTTTTGCAGTACGTATGTTAAATCTACAGTTTTCCACCAGATGGCACTCTTCGTAGTTTTATTCAATACTAAATGAGTTCTTTACAACAAATAAAGACTCCGTAACTGGATCCGTTCCGAAGTTAAAAGAGTGATTTAATAAGAATAATGTATGTATGAATGTATTGCTAGAAGCCGTGGTGGCCTCTTTGGTTAGGGCATCGTTCTCGTAACCTAAAAGTTGTGAGTTCGAATCCTGGATTAACCAAAGATCCGTCGTGTTAAGTAATGGTGACTGGGGTGCGTAAAATATGTTGGGTCGCAATGTTCTCCATGTTCCCATTACAAATTAATACCTCTGAGGGTGGTTGGAGCCAGGCGGGTCTTCTCTGGTTTCAATCTCTAAATTGGAAAATCCAGATATTGCTGCCATCTATGATTCAAAAGTAGTACTTCCACTTTCGTATGAAGGTGCTCAATTAAAAAAAACGGAGGTTGCTCTCTATCTGACTTAATTCGCCTAGTCTCTGACGGGAGGGCTTGGCGTTGCCAAGTGTCATCAGAAACAAATAAAACAAAAGAAACATGTATTGCTTGATTGATTCATTCATTTATGCATTTTTGGAGATTATATTAACAATTCCTGTTAATATCTTTTATAGCTATGCATATCTTATGTTCATTTCTATTTTTCTTTTCATGCTGTTCAATCTCGTGAATTATATTATATAAATTCTAAAGAAATTTCAAATACATCATTTAAATAAAAAAGAAATTTAAATATTTTAATAAGAACCTTAACGCAGGATTTTCGAATTAATTTTAATGCAATTTATATATAAGTTTCTTCTGAAGATAGCATAGGTAATTGGGATGATCAGACAATTCGAAATTCACCGAACTCTCATTTTAATATATTTGATATGTGTGGATCCACCTTTTACTTTGAGAACAGAATATGCAAGAAAACTTTCATCCTTTTTTCCGGTCAACTTTCGAGATATTTTGAAAGGATTGTAGAGCTTAACCAATACTTCAATTTTCTGGAACTTTTATCCGGAAGAGAAGTTGACAAACAGCCGCTTGTACACGGCCTCTTCCTGCGCTATTACCAAGCCTTATGGGTAATCGTTCATATCGCGCCATCCATCATTCTAAGAGTTCGACAGCAACAACTTTTCACCCACCAACTGAACCCTTCTTTCTCTTTTTTTTTTT
>JAPDSC010035116.1:0-11143 GCA_026290005.1 Latrodectus geometricus | reverse complement strand
ATATATATATATATATATATATATATATGACAAAAGGAAACTAGAATACATCAGCAGAATAAACTAAACATAAAACTACAAAGTAACACAATAAATTCTATAAGTGAATAATATACATACTATTATCAATTCTTCTTGAGTTGATAGTTTTTTCCCAAGTGCTAGTCCAACGGCACTAAAAAAGAACATTATCACATTTGAAGTATGCTACGTTAATATAAATATGGCTTTAAAATTTGAGATGATTGAAGATATTACAGTTATACTTATGAAATTTAAGCAGTGTCCTAAGTAGTGTCTTGCAACATAAATACACATTGGTAGGTGAATTTTTTAAAGATAAAATATTCAAGCTATCCATTTCTTGAAATCAATGGAAAAAAAGCACATTTATAGCCTCATCAGTATTATCCTCAGAATAGAAATAATATCCCCATAATTTTTATTTTAGATTACAAAATAACCAAAAATCACATATATAGAGAGCAAAAAGAATAGAAAGAATGTTCTATAATTTTATGTGTTTTAGTTCAAGAAACTGAAATGTCAATCTTGTAGAATGAAAAGATGCATAATTGTTGTGGAGCATAAGTCCCCTAACACATTTATTTCTTAAATAACTTGAAGAATAGTGTGCCAGATTTTGTAACAGATATGTAACAGATTTTTGTCCTCTTAGCTAGGCAACATTAAAGTCTCTCTTTCTCTCATGTACTTTTAATGAAAATAACATGCATTTTTTTCAAATCACATTGTTTTTCCCTCCTTGTGGGTGTAGCTTTCATGTGCAAAAAGAAACTATTAAGTGACAAACAAATCAATAAATTAACCATTACCAATGTGAATGGAAACTGATTTTCAAAGACTCAAATTTTATTTTTTTGACATGTTGGAATGTCAAAAAGTAGTATTTATGTTTTATAAGGAATTAGGATTTTAAAAATTCACCATCTATAAATTATTTAAGACATTCTTTGAGGATTAAAACATATTTCTTTTTAAAGTTCAGTTAAATTATGAAGAATCCAATAACAATTTTTTTTTCATATGATGAAATAAATAATTTTATATATGGTAAAATAATCTTCATGAATAACTATATGACATGTCTAATGTTAAGTTCCTGGCGAATTATTAGCATTGATTAAAATTTTTCATATGGTAGACACAGTATCCAAGATTGAGATCAACAGTGGCTTCCTGTGTTTTCTTCAACCTGATAATAATTGAAATAAATTTTTTAAACCATTTGAATACAATAACACATGATGTACCTTCATTTCTAAATATGAACAATGTAAGTACCTATACACAGAACTAATGTTAATTGTAGACAGAAAAATCGCAACTTCTGCAAAATTTTGCAACCCTCTGAATAAACAGACCAATTTCAAATTAAATAATACACAAAGAAAATCATGCCTCTTTTTATAAATTTATCATCCCTGCCTCTTGATGCATTTAATAATTTTTGAAAAATTTATGCATAAAATTAGTCATTTATAAACAATATTTTAATTATTACATATCTAAATTTAAAATATCGACACTGAAAACAAATGACAAATATTAATTATAATAAAAGCAGTATAAAAATTGCATTTAAAATATTTTATATGCATACAGAAAAGATTAAAAAATAAAATTAGTAGAAATAAATATTTAAAAACTTGAGTTTTATATTTAATGGTTTTTTATCATTAAAACAGTTTTTACAATAAATACATTTTAATATTCAAAAAATTACAAGTTCAAACTCAAAAACTTAATTTTGTTACATAAATACTTTAAAATTTATATACCTAACACCATTGGGTCTTTTCCTTAATTTCCGAAGTTCTTTAGCATCCTCTAATAGAGAACTAAAATATAATTTAAAGCATTAATAATATATAATGCATTATTATCAAATAATAAAACAAAATAAAATCATAGTCATAAATTATATTGTAAAAAAAATAATAATTTACATAGTAAAAATATAAAATTTTCAATAAAAATGAGGGTAATATTAGAAAGGATGCTCCAAAATCTAATATTTTTCTTTTATTGTGTATATAAAGATGGTTATATATATCAAAACCATCTGAAATAAAATCAGAATAAGACAACTGTTTAGTAATTCTCTATTATATTTAAAATCAGTTCCTAAATAAAATAAGAATTGAAACCATCATATAAAAAAAAAAGAACTTCATTAAATAAACTAACTTATATTCATTAAAGTAGATTAACAGAATTTTTTTCTTAAAATATATGGATATGTTTAATATTAAAAAAAATTTACACTGAACTTCTCAACTGAAGCAATTTTGTTTTTAAAGGACTAATATTAATAATATAAAACCTATTGACAACAACCATTAAGCATAATTTTGAATTAAAAGTTTATAAAGTCAAAAAGCTAAATTTAGTAAATTGCATATACTAAACAAAATAAATACAAATTTGAATTTGCTTTAAAATAAAAATCATAACTAAACCAAAGCGCTACATAAATATAATTTAAATCAATATATTGAAATTTAAATATTTTACTTAATAGTAAATAGACAACTATTGAAAAGCAAATGCACATCAAGTACATGTGCTGACTGCTGATTATTAAGGAGATATAATAAATTAGCTGTTTTGGTAAGCATAAAAAAGGTTTTATATGCATTTGTCTATTTCCCTCTTGCTGAGTTCCTTTAATTATACATTACTAAACAATAAGTAATTGGAAACCAATGAATAAAAAAGAAAATGTTTATTCAACATCAATAGGCTAAAAGCCAATTTGAATGGAATTACAACAGTGACTCTATAGGTCTTATTCATCATTAGTCTTGCACAACAATGACCAGTATTTTTTCCCCTAGACAAGAAGGCAAGTCAGTTTTTTTACTTATTTCAAGGATGGGAGTAACCTTTAAGTTGATGCTCCAAATTGTCCAAAAAAAAAATAAATAAATAAGTGCTTGACGAGGTTAAAGTCTGGAGCTTGGCCCTACCAATCCAATAGACGATGTTCTATTGTCAGATGACAAACCTAGGCACTGTTATCTGAGCAATAAAAGATAAACCTTGATACTGCTTTAAAAAAAATTTTCCACTCTTCTATGTTTCACTGTTGTGGGTCTTAGTATTACATTAATTATATTGATCAAATAAATTTAGTGTTTAAAGGTAACAATGTTTATATTGGCATGCTAAAACTTAGGGCTTTTAGATTTTCTCTTTAGTTTCTAACATATTGATTTATATGCAACAGCTAAAATATTTAAGACAAATGAGTTGAAAGAAAGAAATTTCCTTACTTTACACTAAGATTAATCAAATGAATATTGTAAAAAACAAAAAAAAAGATGTTTTATTTTATATTCTACACATTTATTTTCAGTTTCATTTAAACACACTTAAATTTTAAGTTTTATTTTACTTTAATTATGCATAATTAATTCATTAATTATACATTTAATTAATAATAGATTTAATTCAACTAATTACATACTAAAGCCAAAACACTGATAAAGATAATTTTGAAAAATCTTGTATTTTTATCTGATTCCTTGATAAAGAAAGAATTGAAAAATCATACACATTTAACTAAAACATGATATAAAAAATACTTATGATTTACTAAATAAATTTTAAATTTTGTACTGTTATTATATATGTGTTAAAATTTTTATAAAATTTAGACAAAAGGTAAAAACACAAATTAGCCAAGTTTGCTAATTAGCCAAATTGAAATTAGCCAAATTGCAAATTAGTCTAACTTATCATGTACTAATTGCCAATCACACAGTTATCATAGTACAAGAAATTTATAAGAAAATTAATCAATACATTCCTAATAAATTTCAAATTTTTAAGATACCATAAATTGTAATATGAAAACAAATTTTCTGTGAGTTGTTGAATTTGACAAATTTTCTGTTGAGAAGAGTGTTATTTCTAATTGGTGATCACTGAGTAGGAATAAATTTATAAAGACTTCATAAAAACAAGTATAGTGTATTTCAAATTTAGGACTGAATTGATTACAATTATAAATAAATTTTCTGCCTGCATACCTGACAAAGTAAGTACTTGATGGTTTCCCTACATTTTTACCCTTGATATGTAAATGGCTTATCATCTATCAAATGTAATTTCGGAAGCATTATTAAGTGGATGTTTAAAAGAACCTTAGAATAGTAATCAGATTATGAAATATCATAAAAAAAAATAAACTCGGTTTATCAAAAAGAATAGTTTTAAAAAATTTGGTTGGAATCTGAATTTAACTGAAAGCAAGAAAAAGTTTGATATACATAATCATGTTTACAGTAGATAATTTCCAAATAAAGTGTAGACATTGAATTATAGGTTTCCAAATATTTTTAATAAGAATAAAATTATTAATTTGTAAAAAGATAGAATATTTGAAATTTCCAAAAAATTATGACTTTTTGCTTTCTAACATATAAAAAATTTTTGAAAAAATAATTTCAAGATGAAAATTTTCAACTTGATAACAAATTAATAAATCTTTGGAATGCTTTTAACAAATGAAGTTTTTAAGTATTTTGATTAATCTCAAAGCATCAAGTTCTGTCAAGCTAATCAAAATATTTTTTGGGAATAAAATATTGCACAAGTTTTACTGTAACTTTAAGCCCCTGTAATATTAGTGATAAAAGTATATCTAGATGAAATAAATTAAGTAATTTTGTTATCTATCTTTATTAATCATGCAAAAATTTTCAATTTTCCAGTTTAATAATATTTATGTTTAATTCTTTTAAATAAGTATATGTGCACAGAAAAATTATATTATTTAATATTTTATTAGCATATTTAGGAACACATACTTTTGATTAACACCATATAAAGTATCATATAGAATAGTTACAATTTATTTGTTTAATTTTTTTAAAATAATTTTATAATCAGAATTACAAAAAACTTACTTTTTAAGATTGTTAAAATAATATAAAAGAATGACCAAGTTTTAGGACAGAAATATTTATAGAGATGTTTTTTCTCAGTTTTGAAATTTAATTATTGACAAAAGAGAATTCCTATGTATTTGCCTTAAGTAAACACTATAAGTCTAGTGAATAATTTAAGGAACATAGCTCATAGGAAAAATAAATATTTTTAAAAAAGTCCATACATTTAGGAAATAGTGTAAAATGCTTGTAACTAACTGCCCTGAAAAACATCAATTAAACCAAATTATCAACAACGAATATAACTTATTTTAACAAATAATAATATTAACCTGATGTCTTCCTCTTCTTTTTCTTCCTCGCTTTCTGAATTTGAAATTTTCCTTCGCAGACATTTATTCTTTTTTTTAGATTTAAATACAATTTTATTTTCAGTTAGTGACACATTTTCTGAAGCCATTGCTTATTGTTTACAAACAAACAAATTGAAGTTGTAGTGTCCATTTGCTCATAATAGTTAAGTTACCAATGTCTCAAGCAATGATCTGATTTGTCGAAACCATAGACTAGGATGTCCTAGTATACTAGTCTCTGGTCGAAACATAATGGGGCTTACAACTAAAATGACGGTTTATTCTTAACTCCGAAATGACTATATTCGAATTCCAATATTTTGTTATAAATTTAAAGTCACTATTATTATATATTATTTTTCTTTATTTTGAAATTATCGTCTGTCTTTGGCTTTCATCTGGATTGACAAAGATTGAGTATTAATGCTCTTTTATTCATTTTTTATTTTTTAATTTTTATTTTTTAATTTTTATGTTACTTTTCATAATTTGTTATATTTTTATTTTAGTTCTAAACTGAATGAAGCAGAAAAGATATGTTCACACGTATTGCGATTTGCGCATCCCAACAATAAGCACTCCTAGATTATTGACTTTTGAAGATTCAATCTCACTCTTTATGCAGTAAGCAAGGAGAAATTAATCTTTATAAATTCTTTTCTTTTCTACCTCTTCTGCAGCTAATCCAAAAACATTTCTGACCATCACAACTTTATATACATATATTTTAAGATCTAACTTGAAAAGAATTATATGAATATATTACAAATTCAACATACCCACCAAGATTGCCGTGAAAGATACTGTAGTGGAAGTAAACTAAAATTTGTGGAATAAAATAACTAAAATTTTTGGGGTCCAAGTCAATGCTACTCTTTAATTAGAGTACATATCATCAAAAGTTTTGATAGCAGAAATTATCATAGAATTACTTTTATTTCATGTTGCTGAAAAAATTTCTCAAAATGACTTATTTATAATATTTTGATGAATGTCATTAGACAAACATTACCTTAAACTACATGCATATATTTCTCAATCATTCTAGTTTCTCTTGTTACTAATAATATTGGTCAATGAATAAAATAATAGTTAAGTAACTATATTCTTTATCATTTTTTAACCATTTCTTTTATCAAAATATATCACTTATAAATTAAAATAAATCACGTATAAATTCACTTATCCTGCCAAAATTAAAAATGCAATGAAAATTTCATCCCATGTAAAAACTTTGGAACACTCCAGAACAAGTTTCTAGTGGCTGCTGGAGCCTGATTAATTAGAGTGTCATTCTCATTATCGGATGGTAATGAATTCGAATGCTGACTTAACTGAAGATCCACCGTGTTTTCTCAAAGTGGCTGTGGCAAATTAAAAAGGTAGTCGTCACATTGTCCTCCAAATGAAATGATACCTCTGAGGTGGCAGGTCAAGTGTGGGGGATCTTCTGCTTGTTTTCTGCTTCTAAATTAAGAAGACACACTCTCGCTTGCTTCTACTAACTGGTCCCAGCTCAGAACTAGGAGTAGGAAAGTATGCTGGGACAGCAACAACTATAAGCCCTTTTGTGCAAATGGATTTACAAAATGCGTAAATTCTCAAAGAAATCAAGTACTGAATGACATTATCTTACAACAGCCGAAGAAAAACAATCTCACAATTTTAACTTGAATATTATTCCATTTATTAAAGTGGGATGACATTATAAAAACTGATGCAAAATAAAACCACTTACTCCAGTGTGACAAAACGTAATTATCTCTTTATTCTAAATAGCAATAAATTCACTGATATTGCTGGTAAATAAAAATATAAAAAAGCAATGGTTGTCAATACATTATTTATTTGACAAAATCTCTTGTGATATAGGCCATAAAAAGTGAAATGCTCCAGAAAATATTATTGCTCATGAAAGAATGCTTGCAGACATTTAAATCCAGCTATATGAGTTTTCTTATCTCCTCCTAGGAAGAGTAATGCAAAAGCTAATTTATCAAGAAAGATATGTCTAAATAGTTCCTTGAATCAAAAAGTTTGCATCACTTGAACAACATATTATGAAATCTCCTCAACTAGCCACCTCTCTAATTTTTTGAGTAGGTCAACTCAAAAAAGTAGAACTAAATATTAAAAAGGAATTAAGGCAAGAAGAATGCGTAGTTATAAGGTTGTTATTTAGATTTTTACATTTTATTTTTCCAATTTTTTGTCTTATTTAATTTTTGTTCTTCTACTTCTTTTAATTTTTTTTTTTTCTTTTTACTCCTACTAATAAACTGTTGTTTCTAAATTGAAGAAATGTTCGTTTCTCCTACTATAACAAACCTTCAACGAAATCGGCTTTATGTCCCTCTAGACAAATGAAACATAAAATTGAGTTGTTTAAAGGAAACAAAACCAACTACAAGAACAACACAGCTCAAATTTTTAAAAGTTTTCCCCTTTTCTATGTTTTAACGTAGAGGAATTAGAGAAGAAATTTTACGCTTTCTTTCGTAGTGGGATGATTTGACTCGTATCATACGAATCGATTTTAGCACCCCAGCTCTTTTCTATCAAATACCTAATATCCATTGTTTTTCATTATTGTTCCCACAATGTCTAGAATGATTGCAGGTGTTGCTTCATTGTTCAAAAATGAATTAAGTTCCCACGCATTATATTAAAAGGAAATGAAATTTAAATTTAAAAAAATATCATAATAATAAAACATAAGAAAAAAACAGAAAAAAAATTTTTTTTAGTCAGAAATAAAAGCTTGCAAAAAAAAAAAAAAGATTTTTGTAAATTTTAGTTTGTTATTGATTATTGTGTCTAAGGGGTCAAGGTAAGGACTAGCTAATACAGATGTGGTGTTCGTAAAGTAGAGGTCAGTAAAAAGGAGCGTCTGCTGTATAAATAGTATCTCCTTTTCCAAATTTTTCTATTGACATCATCATGGATTTTACTTCATAAATGTTGTGATAGTGCCTTTCATTTATCATAATACAGTACTCTATTCAAAATAGATTGCAAACTTATATATAAGGTTCTTCAATATGATGTTAGGAGAAATGCTACTCATTGGATCTTTAGATTCTTTATCGGATAGAAATTTTACGCAATTTCATAAAAAAAATTTTTAGAAGCATCCCTCTGGGCGGCCTTTTATTTCTCCTTCTTTTCATTATGAGACATTTATGTGAAAACCCTTCCTATATTTATTGTTTCATTCATCATTCCTTTGGCTAGTAATTTCAGTAATTTAGTAACAAATAATTTTAATAACAAAGTAATTTTACTTGGTCTTAACATTGAAAAATCTTTGGTCTTATCAGCTCTTAGAATTATCATATATCTTCTTCACTGGACACTTATTCCACTTCTTTTGAAAATAGAAGATGTGACAAAACTAACTCTTTTTAAGGATGTACTTCAGAATGTTGCTTTTTCAACATGATCTCCACATGATACTTTGTGAGAAACCTTGTTATCTAACCATATTTCTGGGGTTCTTCCTCTGTCTTTGGTAGCGAAAAAGAATGTTTCAAATTCAAAGAAAATGAAATTGATAAATCTGGTGTTTTAAAAGTTCCTTCAAAAAACTTAACCCTAGCTATTCCAATTTAAAGATCTTACTAGGAAAATACCCTTTTCAGATTAAGAAAAACTTCTAACAAATACTATTAATGATCTCTTTAAACTGAATAATACTTCTGAATGATCCATCATATTTTATGTTTACTGATGAGCTTAAAATTAACACAAAACTATCAATTGCTGTATATTAAAAGAAGCAATGACTCTTTTGCATTTGGGTTAATTGTTAATTTAAATTCTGTTTTTAGAGCTGACTATAAAAATTCAAAGATATGTAAATGATTTGTAAAATCAACCCACATTAAATAAGTCTCAGAACCAAAATTTTATAAACAATTTTGAGCAAAACAATGAGAATGTTTTTTTCAGTGTAGAGCTTAAATTAAATCAAAATAAAATTTAATATTATATTAAATATCATATACTAAATAGTTTGTATATTTATTTTATTCATGATTAAAACATTCTATACAATGCGAATATCAACAATTATAAGTGTTTGTATTACTAAATTACTCTCTTAGAATTGACATTATAAGCCTGCAATTATTCTTAATTAACATTACCAATAAAGTAATAAGGTTCCTTAATTAAATAATTTATAGAAACATTGGTTAAAAATGTGTTTTTTTTAATTTTTTATTAGTAATTAGAAACGAAATTATTTCTAACATTGCTATGTATTTTCTGAATATACCTAAACTGCACATAGCAGCTTTGTTCAACTTAGCTCTGAAGATAAGTTATGTTACTTAACCGTTTATCTAGAATCCAGATTCAGTTACTCCAAATGAAGTTAGGAAATACCGTTTATGATTTTCAAACCAAGTGTTCATTCATAACTCGCAGAAGAAGCTAATGGTGAATAAGAATCATTCATCATAATGACAATAATGAGTTTACACAAAGGAATCAGAAAACATTCCCCTATAAGTCAAATAAATGTTCCAAAATAGGCTGCAATGATTTCATTTGTCAAACATTTTAGTACGAATTCACTTTTAGCACACACACACACGATAGCTGATTACATTTTTTACTCACAATTTAAAATATATTTGGAATCACTACAAACATCAAAACCCCCAATATGAATGTTGAATCTTATGGACCACTAAACTGAAAAGTAGAGTAGTTTAGGTCTCACAAACCATTTGCTGCTTGTCATTCTGTTGATTTTTAGTTTAATTGTTTTACCGTGTTATCTTAATAAACTACAGTGTGATCAATTTTTAAATAGTGGAATTAAAGTGTGATCAGTTTTATGCATATACCATAATACTTCAAATAGAATCGAAATTCATATATGAAAATGTTAATAAGCCCACGTTTATATTTGCATGCGTAATTTCCAATTTACATGATCAAGAAAAGCTACAGCAAAAGTATTAAAGATCGTTTTCCTCTCATGAGTAAATTTCTAGCCATTAATTCAGGACGTGAGTTAAGGATTCGACAATGGTGAGAAATCAGTATGTTTCATTAAAAAAACAATAAAAATTTTAACAACTAGTACCAATGCAAAATGAATAAATATTGTGAATCATTCAATGATTTAAAGCAAAAGAATGCGAGCGGGATTTAAAAAATAGAATAGAATAATCTGCAGCAATGAAGTAAAATGTAATTGAAAGAATCATTAAAGTTTTCAGATATAAATCATTAATGCAATGTCTGAGCAAACTGAAGCATGCATAATCGAATAATCACTGTTTATTTTTCTAATAGGAGAGAGGAAATCGATATTTCTTGCATTTTATAATTTTATGAAGTACGGTAGTAGTTAGTAATTTTATACAGTACATAAAATACAAGTATTATTACATTAAGTACTTTTCCCTAGTTTGTAACAAGAAAAAATTATATTTCATTGTTGTAGCAAATTAAAATATTTAATCAATGGATGATAAGTTTATGAAATAAAATATGTTAATATAGAAAAATATTGAATTTTGGTAGTGAGCGAATAAATAATTCTAAAATTTAAACATCTAAAATGTTATATTGCTTAAAATATATATCATTGTGAGCAACTGATGATTCTCTGTATATGTAAACATATATGCTTAAATAAATACATACATGTTCCTCACCTCAGCCTCTCAGAGCGGAATGCTACCATATGTTCCTATGTAACTATTGCTCGTCTGAAAGGGTACTATCACGTCATCCCTTTTAATTTGTAAAAACAATTTATAACCACTGTATATATATATACATACAAAGTGTATATTTGATATCTCATAGAAGAGTGTCTGTCAGCTGAAGGTCATCGTAACTTTTTTTTTT
>JAPDSC010035109.1:130793-142799 GCA_026290005.1 Latrodectus geometricus | reverse complement strand
AACAAGTGGTCTGACTGTGTGTGCTTCTTTTTAAGAAAGACATTTACACTAATGAACATTTAAAAACGTTCACAACATTGGCTCATAAAAAAATAATGTTTTTTTAAACATTGATCTAAAATTAATATACTTTACATTAAAATAAAAGATTGTAAACTCTTTCAAAAAAAATACCCAGAAATAATGAAATTAATATATGACTCTAAGTCTATTAACCTTATTAAAGGTTTTATGCAGTCTTTCCCGCGATTTTATATTTTACAATATATATTGTTACATTCATCCCATGTTAAACAAACTTCGTTTCATGTCAAAAAAATTCAATAATTCAACTAATTTCTTGTTCACATTTTATAGTTTCTCTTCAATTATAATACTATTATCGACATTAATTTATTTTTGACACTACGTAATCTTATTTATTAATAAAAGTCCCAGCAGATAAAACTATAACGATCTTATTTAAAATGACATTCCTTCTTCAGTTCTTCTAATTTTATGTATTCCTTCTCTCTTACATTTATTAATAAATTATGCATTAATTCATAAAAGCATTAGTATTTATTCAAATTAATTTGGATTTTATTAGAAAATTCTATTTTAAAATATTTTCTGAACTATGCAATATAAGGGTAAGAATTGCCGTTGTACTCAATGTTATTAATAAGGGGAGAGTGGATAGAATTCTTAACATTCTTTCTTAATTAAGATATATTTTCTGGAATGTTTGGAATGTTATTTAATTTATATATAAAATATTGGAACATTTCTTTTTTATTATTATTTAAAGAAATTAAAAATATGTTAAAAACAGGCAGAACAATAATTTTATTTGCTTTTGTCCCAAATTTTCAAATATTTGTCACGTTATACATATTTTCGTTTTATAACAAAATAAAAAAATACAAAACTATCTTCTTCAAACTTTGATTTTGTACATAAGCGTATAAAAAATGTATTAAAATATTTTCCATTTCCAAATTTCCGCAACATAAATCGTCTTAAGAATTTGTGTCGTAAATAAAAAATATTATAAGTTTTATTGAAAGAAAATTAATGTTTGAAAGTTATGTGTTCCGAGTTTAAAATGCTAAAATTTAGAAAATTTTTTTAAAAAAAAATCATGAAGGAAAACAAATTGGAAGTTATCTCAAAACATACTCGTTCATAGTTCATTGCATAGTTCAGAAATTACTAGTTCATAGTACATAGTTCATTTTAATTGCATAGTTCAGAAATCACTCATGAACTTATGCAATGAGCAAAACTTTTAAAGTCTCTCTGCTTACCACTCAACAATTACTTTTTTCACACAAAGGCTAATTAGACCGGAACTTACAGTAAGAAGTAGATTTTCAACAAAATTACAAGCATCTAAGGCCGAGTGGGAATCGAACCCAAAAATTGTTGCACTGAATGCTAAAACACTCATAAATGGGTCGATAGTTTTGCAAAATTGTTTTAGAAAATAAATATCGATTCTATTCATCATAAAAGGCTAATTTTTATATTTTTAGCACAATAATTAATTAACTACATCACAATTTATTTTATAAGGACTTTAAAGACAATTCTGAAAAAAAAATTACAAAAAATTATTCGAAAGTTACAATAAGCAGAAAAAAACGACACTTTTTTTTTTATGGGAAACTAAAAATAGAATTCTGGGCAGTCAGTTTAGAATTAGCTCGGTTGTGGTGCATCATAATAGGTCACACCTCATTTTTTCGCAGTTATCATGCAACCGTAACACAAAATTTCAGTAAAATAGAACATTTTTCCTCAGCCCTCCCCCATTATATCCTTCTACAAATATTATTCGGAAAGTAATTGACAAAGATCTCAAAGTCCATTGACTGTTATACTGAAAATATCTCAAGTTTATCTCAGTCTGAGTTTTGAATATGTTCTCGATAAGTTCCTGCCCTCAGACCTCGACCGCGACTTAGAAGGTCAAGGAGTGACCTTATAAGGGCTATCTCGCTGCTCAAGAGGAAAGAGTGGATCTGTCATCTGGATCATCGTGGAAACAGAACTCCCTGTGTTCTCCGGGAAAAGTGCTTTGTATATATTTTGAGAGAAACGGCGATAAGGGTTCTTCTTGGGTTACGAGGAATTGAAGAACCACCAATCCGAAATCATCGCATGTGTAAATCAGATTGGTTTATTGCTCGCAAAGGGGCTGAGATGATTGGATAGCCTGTTCCGGTTGGCATTCTACACTGCTTAAGGGAAGGGGGGGAAGAATTAGTTTGTAGTGAAGACAACTGTTCGTCGTTATCTTTTTTTTTTTTTTTTGAAATAGATGTTAATCTAGATGATCATAAGATCCATGCCTACATTTTGTTATTTCCAGTTAGAATTCTCTTATTTTTCTTAAACTTTTCATTACACAAACGCTTGCTATAACAAACTTTTTTTTATCATTTCGCACGACTAACCCAGTAGTTTTTTTTTTTTTTTTTTTTTTTTTTTTTGTTTATATTTACTTGAGAAGATTATTCCGAAAAGTACTTTAGAAATATGCCTTTGCTACTAGGAAAATTTTGACACAATCAACTAAGCCAATGATTCTCAACCTGTGGGGCGCGCCCCCCTAGGGGGGAGCGAGCACACTAATGGGGGGTCGCGAGCATATCCAAGAGAAAATATTATTTAAAAAAATTGATTAAGTGACTGAAAGGAAAGAACACACACAACACATACAAAACAAAATACATTTCGACATATTTAATAATTAACTTATTAAATTAAAACAACTTACTAAATTAAATACAAATTTAATAATTATTAGTGATTTCCTTAGGCCTGTCTTTCAGAGAAAAGTTTTACGAAGGAGGGTTTAATATTAGAAATAGACACTCTCAGTTCTTTTTCTATATTTAGCTGAGATCTATATTTTGTCTTCAAAGAAGCCACCGCAGAAAATCCAGTTTCATAAAGGTAAGATATTGAAAATGGTAATAGAATGCGAAATGTCCTTGTTTTTAGTGCAGAAAACTCATCATCCACTCCTGCCCAAAATTCAAAGAGTGATTTATTACTAAATTGTCTTTTGGTTTCGCCGCTTGCCGTGATGTCTATGAAGGTTTCTTCCTCTTCGATTGAGAGTCCTTCGGGAATATTTTGAAATGGATTCCTCACCTACTTGTAACTTAATATCAGTTTGTCGTCAGCAAGAAAGTACTTTTTAAAATTCTTTGCTAACATTGCTAAATGATTTTCAATGGTTACGAAAACAACTTTTACATGTTGTTCTTCAGCCTTGTAAGTTTTAATACAATCATTCAAATTTGCAAACATTGTTAAGTTTTCTTGCTTTAAATTTCTGCTCCACAATTCCAATTTCCTACAAAAAGCATTAACTTTATCACTCGTATCCAATATATGTGTATTTGCTCCTTGCAGTTAAAGATTCAAGTTATTTAATTTCTCGAATATGTCGACCATGTAGCTCAATTTCAACACAAATAAACTATCGCGAAAATTCTCAGCTTCCTTTTGTTTTCCTCTTCTAGAAAAACGGAGATTTCTTCTCTTAATTCATAAACACGTTGCAAAAATTTCCCTCGTGATAACCATCTTGCCTCGCAATAAAATAGTAACGCTGAATGTACTGCACCCATGTATTTACAAAGTGTGAAAAAGATTCTTGATTTCAGGGGTCTCATTTTTATATAATTTACTACGGTTACAACCGTAGTTAACACAATATTCAAACCAGGACTCAATTCTTTGGAAGCCAAAGCTTCTCTGTGGTTCATGCAATGTGTCAAGACGCACTGTGGCGTTTTTTGTTTCACAAGTGCTTGAATACTTTGGAATCTTCCTGACATAGAACGAGCACCATCCGTGCATATTCCGACGCAATTTTTCCATTCTATGTTTGCCTCGTTCATAAAATCATTTAAGATAGCAAATAAAGCGAGTGCTGTTGCTTTGAGTTCTATTGGTTTGTAGAAAAGTATTTCTTCTACTACTGACAAATCATCACAAAATCTAACATAGGCAATGAAATGAGCATCTTTATTACTATCTGTTGCCTCATCGAGTTTTATTGAAAACAATTTGTAACTTAACTTCGACAAAAGCTGGCACTCTACATATTCAGCTATATCAGCAATTCGACGGGCAACAGTATCATTTGAAAGAGGTATAGACTGCATTTGTTTTGCAAAATTATCTCCAAACATAATTTCTACAATATCAATCGCGGCTGGCAAAATAAGCTCTTCACCAATGGTGTGAGGCTTTTTACATCTGGCTATTTTATATGAAACTTTGTAAGAGGCAATTAAAGCTTTTTCATTCACAGGCAAAGTTTTTTTAAACAATTATTTTTGCTTTTCATATGATTTCAATTTTAATTCGAAGAACTCTCTGGGTTTGTTTACGTACTCACTATGAAGCTTTTCCAAATGTCGTTTAAGTTTATTAGGTTTCATGCTGTCTACCGCCAACATTTTTGCGCAAATGATACACAGGGGCCTTTCTTCTTCATTTACTTCAGTACTAGTGAACCCAAAATTTAAGTATTCTTGAGAATATTTTCTTGATTTTATTTTCGGAACCACGCTCATCTGTGTACTTGTTGATGCTTGTCTATCGTCTAATGCTCGCTTACGCCCGCTTCAAAATTTATCCATGATTCTGCATAAGTCTGCTGCCGTGAATATTTAATACGGTGAATTGCAATTACAAGAAAATATATATAATATACACATTCAGAATAGATTCAATAGCGATAGAAGGATCGACTCGAAAGAGATTGTCTGGAATTGAAGTTGGCGTCATAGAACTTTCTCCTTCTCCCTATGAGAAAACATTTGTTCACATCTGCACACGCTCCTAGCTTAATTTTTTGCTGACCAGACAAATTCCAGACAAATCGAAACTTCTCGCGAAACCGTGAGAATGCCCGACATGGCAGGACGCAAGAGAAATAAAAAAGCATAAGATTCTTGTTTTTTCAATGCTGAGGATCGGTGTTGCAAAATGTCAATAAATTTCGGTATTCTTGGTAATTTGTAAAGTTTAAAATTAAGGTTGTAGTGTAGGTTTAGCGCCAAAATACTCAAAATACATTATTATTGTATATATTTTATTGTATGCGGTGGGGAGGAGGGGGAGCGCGATGAAAATTATGATTGAAAATTGGGCCGTGAATACTAAAAGGTTGAGAAACACTGAACTAAGCAATCTAAAAAAAGAAGAATTATTAAAAATACACAGGGAAATCCTCTAAGATAACACATAAATATGCCATACTTCATTAACGCAATTATTCAAATAGTTAAATGTTTTATACCTAAGAAATTCAGAAATACTAAACTAATAAATTTTAGAAAAAAAAAATATGAAATCTTTTAAATACTTTTCTCTTAAAGAATAGTAAATTACCTCTTAACTCGTAAATAAATCTAATTTCTTTTTTATAATGAATTAAAAATATTTTTGCCTTCATTTAATGAGCTGAAATTATTTTGAGCAATATTACAAAGAATACAATTACCATATTAAATAGTTCGTATTTATGTTTGAACAAATTATTGATTGTGAATAAGCTTAATTTATCTGCTATTCTATATAAGTTTTCTATTGATAAAATATTCTTATCATGATTTTATTCATCAAAATTACTTACTGGGGAAAGAAATAATGGGCAAAATTAAATGAATATTAATAATCAATGCATTGACTGAGTGAAATTTGAATTTTAACATTTCGATTGATACCTCATAAAGGATAAACTGACAACTGAGGGTCTTTTAGAGTATTTGAACATCCCCTTGTATAAAATGCAAAGAAAACTTTCCAAAGATTGTTGATCGTGTTTACATATCATGCGATGAAAATCTTACAAATACTCACATACAATAATATGTATAAAGAAACCAGGAATGCAACATCAATCTCCATTTTTTTCAACATTTTCAAAGTATACTTTTGAACACTATCGAACTTTATTAATATTAAACAAGCAGAGAGTATTAAACGAAAATTAAATATTGTTAAATCTCTCAAAGTTAAATCACCAAATAATTAGAAAAATGAGTTTTTTCATATACTTATAGAATATCTTTAATATATATATATATATACACAAACTATACAAATTCATTACACAAATTATATAATTATATATATATATATACAAATTATTCAAATCAAGATAATCACATCTTATTCATAGCTCTTAGGTTATCATAAATTGGGCAAAGTTTAAAATCGCATTGAAATTGTATAAAGTTCTTGCACCTATAATCACTATATCATCTGATTTTTAAAAGATTTTAATCTGAATCGATATGTTAATTGTTGTTGCTAAGGTACTATTCAAGTTTTTTGATTCAGTTAATTGTACTCTAGTATCTATTATTCTGATTTTGAACTGAATGATTAAAGATTTCATTTCTACCAGCTGAGAGATTGTTTGTGGTGATTTGGAATATATTTAAGCAACAATTCATGATCGAGTTGACCCTTTCGGACAAAGAGTGACCACAGAGCAATAACCCAAGCAATTTTCTGACTTACCATTTTGTGCAAAACACTTAGATATTATTAATTGTCGTACATTGTGCATAGTTTTTAAACACAACTTTTAATGTTACGTTACTTGGTCATTTTTAATTAAACAATCAATGATAATCACAGAACTGTTCTTATGGTTATTATTAGGTAAAGATTTACTGTACGGCCACCCATGGTGACTTTTACAAAATCTCACCAAAAATCCCGCTATCTTGCACAAGCGAGATCTGAAAAAATAACAAAATATTAAAAAAAAATTCCAGTGCAAAAAAATGGGTTGCCAAAAAATGTTATTTATCGCCAAATGTAGAAATATTGTGCCAAGGGTGACCATACAGTAAATCTGATCCTAATAATACGTCACACAACTTTTCATAACGGGTTTCAAATATTGTATTTTGGTGATATTAAGCTTTAGATGAAAAGCTTTAATATAGCAGAATCCTGCATTCATCTTAAATATATATAGATGATATTTAAACAATCATTTTTTTTCATTGTTATAAATATATTCCTTTTTTTAAAATTAACACCCATATTTTTCAAAATTAATAAATTTGAGTTATTATATGTATATAACTGTAACTGTACAGTGGTTTTACACTATGGGTTCGTATTTCAAATTAAATATTGAAAATTTTATAAGACACATATACACCTGCAAATCGAATTTTGTACAGTTTTTTGAATTGATAAATATTTCCAAAGCTTATTTCGCTTCAAAATCACGAAAAAAAAAAAATCGAACCTCAATATTGAAAGTGTCCTCATTTTCATAAAATCGGAAGTGTACATCACCCTACGCCTTTCGTAAGTTATTATTTTCCTTGAGAGCGGTCCATCACCATCTGTCTTCAAAGCAATAAACTTCGGTTTAACAAGACATTAGGACTCAGGAAAGAGACGTCACGTGTCTCATTCCAGCTGCCCATATAAATCAGTTTCCTTTTCGCCTCGCGAAGATTAGGACGACCTCGATTTTCATCTTTCCTACTCAACCTCCAATGACGAGCTTTCAAAAAAATCATTCGGACATTTCGCAGAGAGCGAGTTCAAATTTCGTCAACGACAAATGTTTTAAATTGGTACAAATAAAAGGATATTTATATTACGAAGCGATAATCAATATTCTATTAGGTCAGGTTTTAATTTAAAAATGGTTTTAATTATTTGTAGAAAATTTAAAACACACTCTAATTATGTCAGGTGAAACATACTTTTGATGTTATTTTTTTGGTTGCTTCATTTATCATGGATGAATAACTTTCACAGTGATATTAATTTATTACTCTCTAATACAAATTTTAAGCATACAAAAATTTTTTAATAATTTTATACAATTCCTATATTTATTACTCTTGAAAGAAGAGAATGGTGAGAAATTAAGTGACTATAAATATCATCTTGAGGAAAAAAAAAAAAAAAAAAAAGGTTTATCAAAGTTTCAATAATTAGAATAAAATAAGCCAAAAAAAATTTTTTTAATCGGTACATCTTCTAGTTATTTTTATATATATTTTATACTGTTTTTTTTAAATAAATTTTATTTGAAAAAAATTAAATTTTAAAAATATGTATATTTTTAAGTGGGTTATCACGAATTTACTATTAATAATTATAACTGTTGAAAGAATTGAGTGGTGTTACACATACATAGAGATATAATGCGTCGTGATATATATAATTTGGAGTAATGTTAAACAGTTATGATAAATAGAAAATGGGCTGCGGTGACCTGGTTGATTAGGGCGTTCGTTCTCGATATCCGAAGGTAGTGAATTCGAATATCGACTCTACCGAAGATTCATCACGTTCGTTAATGGCAACTGGGACACATTAAATATGTCGTGATTGCAATGTCTTCCATGTGAAATGATATCTCAAGGCGTCGAAGTTCTGCCCATTCACTGGGTATTCCATTGTACAAGGTGCCATCACTTCTGCCTCTTGTGCTGAAAAAGTGAAAATCCTACTTGCCGTTCGTTATATTAAATGTTTTGTACGTATAAATAATCAATTAATCGTATATATTGTTAAAATGTATCAGAAAACATTCGCATATTGTTCAAGGTGCATTCAGTACATTTTCATTAATTAAAAAATTATTTAAAAGTAAACATTAATTTGATATGAAAACATTTGTGGAAATATTGTATTACACTCATCGGGCCTTGCAGCATACCCATAATTTGTGGTATAGAATGTCTGAAATTCATTTTAACTGCTGCTGAATTTAATGGGAAATAGAAGAGGCTTTTCTGCCATCTATAGCTGAAAAAAAGTTTGAAGTTTTCGGATTTTCTTATCTGGCAACATGTGAACATAATTCATTTCTTTTTTGAAGTGTCCTTTAGAGAGGCTATTATAAAAAAGAGCCTTACAATATCTTTCATCTTTAAGCCGCACGAAATCATCATAATTAAATTAATAAAAAATTGATTAACTATAAGTTAAAAGAAAATACTTGAGTCTGATTTTAACCACTTGATCATTTTTTATCCATTTTGAGTGTATTTTAAAATAAAGACTTACGTCGGAAGGTAATAAATTATTCGAAAAATTAGATGGGTAGAACAAATAATTATTAAAGTAGGTCAATGTAACAAAATTATGAAACTATTAGTTAAGAACATTTACAATTAATTGAAATCATACATTATTAATCACAATATATTATGTCATGCATAATAATGACAGTAAATATCTAATTTATATTTTATTTCTATATAACTTATATTTCGTTTCTGTGAGTATAGCATATCATTTTATTAAATAAATTACTCATTGAATAAAAAAGTTATAAAATCAGATTTAATACCTGTTTCAGACAAAATTGTTGGAGTGACCCATTCTATGTATCTAATCCCACTCTACCCCTAACCCTTTAATACTTATACACCTATTTTATATATATAAATACACCATTTATACCTAAAAAATATTCATTCATTTTTGAAGTATAATAGGTGTCGATGTCGATACTATGATAAGTATCGATATTATATACCAAAAATTAGATTTTTTACACTCAAAATTATGCGTATGCTGCAGAACACAGTGATAGCTGCAATATTAGCCCAAATTTATCCATACCAAATTAATATTTCTTCTTAAATTATTTTGTTAAAAATTTATTTTTAATAAAAATTTATTGCATACGCATAGAACGATGACTTGTCGAAACATATTCTATTACATAAATTTGGGACTCAGGTGTCGATATCGTCAGTTGAAAGTGGTTCAAATTTACGTGGAGAAGAATGGCTGTATTTAATGCCATCGGTCTCAGAAACAGATAACTGGGATAGAAAATTCAACAAGAATTTTTTTTTTTGTTTTATTTAAAATGAGACATTCTTGTAAGAATATTTCAAATTTCCAAATAAGCAATTCATTCATTGTTGCCTTGATTTAAACAATAATTTATTTAAAATATCTTGTTCTATCATGTTTTTAAGTGTTATTAATTTAATGGGATGGTAGGAAATAATGAATCTTAAGTTAAAACAAAGTGAATGTCCATTAGCGATGAGTGTGTTGTTTGTTATTAATTGTTGATACAATCAATGATGATTTTAAAAACATTTGCTAATTTAATGGACTCTGGAGTTTAATAGCTTGTATTTTAAAGTAATATGGTATAATTCTCATTTATATATCTTATTATGCTTTATTCTAATAAATATTTATTTTGTTTGTTTGATGTGAATAAATAAATTATTATGTAAGCATCGAGTTAAAGAAAAACGATTTTGTAAAAATTAGTGACAAAATGTTGATGAAAATTACATCTGTAAACTTCTACGCATCCATGTTAAATATAAAAAAGTGTCTTGAATCAAAGATTTCAAATACTTCTAAATAACATCATCCAAATTTCATTAGATAATTCCAAGTTCCAGAAAATACATTTGGAACCACAAATGATTCAATTGCTTTTCATCGGAAAAATTATTTATTTCGAACTTTAGAATGTTTCGTAAATAGGGCTAACTGTAACCTCATTTGTCTTTGAGTGAAAGATCCCGAATATCATGCTGGTATGCACACAATGACTAATTTATGCACTGAGGTGTGTGTGGTTGTGCTTTTTCTAAAGTTTTGACTTGGTACCTTACGTTGCTAAGGGTGTGGTGCTCGTAAGCTATGGCAACACAAGCGTACACAGGAAAGACACGGGTAGGAGAGGGGTATAGCTGAACTTCTATCGTTTGAAATTCCAGATGGGAGGAGCAGGGGCGCCCCTATTAATTGCCACCGTTGGTAAAGACGTTCGTCTCTCATTCCATTAGTTATTTTTGTATTTTCTCTACCCGAAATACGATCCGTTAATATTAATAGCGCGACTCCAAGTTGAAAAGGGATTCATGTGGGAAAAATGCCATTTCGTATTTTTTTTTTCCTTTAGTGGTCGTTTTTATAGAGTCTCCAGTAATTGTGCAGGTAAAGGAAATTTGAATTTGATAAGAGTGTCATGGTCGCCATCAGATTATATCTCCGTGATATGAGTTTCCGATATGAATGATGGGGCTTTATTTCTTAAATGGTATGAATATTCAAGATGCTATTTTATCCGCTTTCTTTATAATTGACAGGAAAAGGAAGACTAATGTTATAAATTAGAGATAAGAAAACATTTTTCAAAACTTTTTTTCCATGCTAAAATAGTGAGTTTGGCAAGCACCTTATTGTGATAGAACAGGACTGAATCGTTCCTCAGAAGATCGTGTCTTAGAAAAAGTATGCTATTCTTTTTCATAAATGTTTCGTAATTAATATAACAAAAATGTTGGGACATTATGCACAATTCATAATAATTCAACAAACAATTATGTTCCTCATAATTTAAAAAAATATTTAATGAGTTTTATGAAACTATTAAACACACTTTTCCAGACTCAATTTATGTGCATTATCCTGTTAATCTAAGATCACCTGACAATCAATCACATGATTGATTACTTTTCTTTTTTGTCTTTCTCTAATGATGTTAGTGCAAGAAAAATACTATTATAAAAGAATAACTGTTAAGAAAACAGTGAAATAAAATGACTACTTATGTACTAACTCATAGATTAAACAAATGATTTTAAAATAATCAAAATGAATTTCCTTATTAAAAACTCGATTAGTTTAGACAAGGGAAAAAGCTTTTAAAATTTAAAAAGTTTAATGATCGACAAACAAGTGATTTGTGATGAAGCTTATCAAAATGATTTAACCTAAAGACATGAAGATCTCAGCGAAAGATAAAGGTTTAAATGAGAAAACATTGTCCTCTCTTTACAAGACTTACATTTTCCCACTTTCTTACTTTTACACATTTCCCAATAAATTTAGAATTAATTGTTTATATCATTTAAAATTATGATTATACTACTGAACCTAATAGTATACAATTCAAAAGCAACAAACACATCAGGAGAATTAAAGTAAAATGAATGCAATAAAACAGATGATTAACTGTAAAAA
>JAPDSC010035109.1:119664-130783 GCA_026290005.1 Latrodectus geometricus | reverse complement strand
TTAAGGATTTTATTTTAATGTGACAGAATATTTTACATATAATAATATATATCCATATAAATTATTTTCTATCGTGTGGAAATATTATTTGTCATAAACTTTTTTTTTTTTTTTTTTTTTTTTGCATTCAAAATTTTCCTATCCTCTACATTAACATGTAAGTGTTTGGATGTAAGATTATCTTTAAAATAAAATTCTATAGAATGAGGATTATTAAAATACTCTGATTCTGAATCTTGCAGTAGGTGTAAACACATTTTTTATCTCCAAACTTTTCGTTAAATTTTTCTTAAATCAAGAATTGGGATTATTGATAATTCTGAGTTTTATTAAAGTAGGAACTGTTTCTATGAACAATAAATATTTCTTACCCTCCAAAACATGGAATTCCTAAGACTAATTTTATAAATTGAACATACTATAATAGCGATACTCTGATAACTTGATCAGATGGTCAGTGTTATCTTCATAAAGTTATTTTTATATATCCAAGATCTATATTCCTTAATATTTCATTTGATTTATTAAAGAGTAACATGAATTTAATATAAATAAATAATCCAAATACTCAAGTATTTGGATAATTTATTTATATTAAATTCATGTTACTCTTTAATGAATCCAATATAAATGAACAAAAATGCAACTAATCTTGTTAGTTTAGAGTTAGCGAATATACTCTTCAAATAGTTATGTGAAACTTGAGTCAGTTTATCATTAACTACCACAAATTTTTTCTTTTTTTATAACTTCTGTTTTTAAAAATTACATTGCAATCTTAAATTAAATTTTCAAATCATACAAAAAATGTATGTTATTCCTCAATGTACATTTTTTACATTGATGAATAACATTGTAATGTACTTTTCATCAACATGTAATAATTATGTAAAAACAATGATTCACAAGAACAGCAACTATTTGCAAGGAATTAAAAAAAAATAGTTTTTCAGGATTATATGCCTTTAACTTAATAAAACACGAACTTAATCGTTCCCACTACTGGGAACACTCCTGTTCACATGAAGTTAACTTTGTGAGAAACTGATCAAGATTTCTAAGAAGATCACACCAAGATGTGGTTTGTAATCAAAATAAACAATGATTCGTCATAGCATTTGTTGAAAAGTCGAAATTGACATATCAACAGCATGGAAAACAATTGTCACACTAATGACTCCGAATGGGTGATTGGAAATTGTTTTCACAACAACCGTATATCTTTTCAACGTGGTGGATCCAACATTTCTTCCACCAGATAAAAACTAAAATTGTTCTGTTATTTCGAATTTTTTCAAGATGTGTACAAAGTCCAATGCCAACACTTTTTAATGTGCTTCATTTCCATTTTAGTTGGAGTAGTTTAAAATTCTTGCATTGGAACAGTAGTTTAAAATTCTTGCTATTGCCGTGGATGCTCATAGTATATCACCGTGGTTGTTGCTATGTATGAATACTGTCCATCATCTATGAAAAGGCTAATAAAATTAAAATCTTAATACATTTTTGCCAGTTTCCAGCTGTTGGACCATTTACGATGGTATAACAAATATATTTTTTCACCTTGGAATAAAATAAATATGGAAACATGCAATCAGAACTTACATCTTGTATGATTAATACTTAAAACGTTGAAAGAAAGCTCAAAGACAGGTATAAAAAATATTATACAAAATGTATGTTCTTCAAAAAATAAAAAGCAATTACTGATCAGCCTCCTTACATTCGTCCTTTGCAGAGCACAATTAAAATTAGGAGTGTCAAAATCATGCCTTGACTAGTCGTAATGCAAATATTTAAGCAGTTATCATCGAGTAAAAGCTGTATAAATAATAAAAGTTTTATCGCTACATTCTTTTATTCAGTCATGAGTCTTGCTAAACATTTTCTTTAAAAGTGGAACATTCTAATCCACGGAGATGTAGTGTAAATATTAACCAAAAAAGATTCAAAGTCCTATTATTTTAATGATCTAAATTTATACCATGGGAAACACTAGTAACAAAATGTTTTTCCCATTCCTAACAGAGGTTAAAACATGGATTCATTCCCCATTTTAACTGATTTATGATTGCCTTCAAATGTAGAGAGAGAAAAGTTAATAAGAATTTCATCATTAATGCACAACTTAATGTACGCGTATGCAGTATTTGGGTACTTATGCATAATAATATAACTAAAATCATCGATTAAGAAATTTTCCTTTTTTCCCCATTTCTTTTAAAATATTATTTTATCAATGATGTATTATATTAGTCAATAAGAAATTTAAAATTTGGCAAAATTCAATTTTTTCTTAAAGTTAGAAAAAAAAATTTTGTTTTCAAAAGAGATTTTTTTTTTTAAGCTCTTTTACTATTTTATAAGAAAAACTGTATGTTCTACTTTTCTAATTTTATATTAATATGCATGACATACATTATATAATTAATATTGATAAGTATTAAAGAATTTCAAATGAAATTAAAAATATTGCCTAACAGAAATTTTAATAAATGAAGTATTAGTTTTTGGGTGTATAAATTAAATGAAATAATCTGCTTGAATTTCAAATTATAAAATTTTTTAAGATTATAAGGTTATCCACCCAGAATGAAAATTCAGGGTGAATGAGACGAGGAATTTTTTACCTCCATTAATTAAAAAATTGAATTGGTCGCAGTTTAAATAGAATTTATTAAACACAACACCCTAATTTTCCTCTTAATTATTTAATATAAATAATATCTAACATCAACATTCTATATTGAACTTTTAGTATTCTTCAATAAGAATTAATAATTTTTTTCGTTAAGAAATTTAACCTTTTTGTATAGTATAGTAAAAATAAATTTAAAACAATATCTAAATAAATTCAATTATATGCTCTTAAGACGTAAATTCGAGATTTTCAGAAATTTTTAAAATTAAATTTGTTTACTGGTCAATCTCAAATATTTTCCATTTGAAATCACTTACAGAGTAAACATTTCTAGCATTGATAATTAGTTATTTCATAAAATACTGACACACATCTAGATGATCCATAGCAGAATTCATAGAATTCTCTTTTCATTTGATCATTATTATTTAAATATCAACTTTTTCCATTAATAATGTCTTGGTAATTAACTCAAAGATATATATTTCTATGTAAAGTTTTACAAATATTTAGTAAAATTCGTTAAATCAATTATTGATGGTAAACCAACTTTTCGAATCAAACAGAAATTTTACAGATAGATCAGATGTCAGAGAATGTATGTTTTCATTGGAAATCTTGACAGGAATCAAAGAAAATACTTTCATGAAATATCTATGCTCCAAATAAACATTATTTCAACAAATCTTGTTGATGATCAAATGTGGATGAACAAAATAATTCATTTTAAAATTTATAAGGAAAAATGCACTTGAATAAATCAATCATTATTGCTGAAGATTAAAATCCTGTCCGAATATTCAATAATCATTTCGAAGAAAATCAAAATGAATGTACTTGGGATGAAATAGTCAACTTGATAAGATCAAAGAAAACGTTTCCATGGAATAATTATGCTGAAAATTATTTCTACAAATAAATCATATTATTAGGTGATCAAAAAGAATGGTTACAAATAAAATAATTTGTTTTGAAGAACCTCAAAATGCAATAAAGTTTCTTGACAGCAAAAAATGTATTTAAATTTATCTATTATCTTGTAGAAAAGTGAAAAGAATGTTCCAAAATAGTTCTATTGAAAACAATTGGAAAAATTTACATGAATCTGAAAGTTTTTTTTTTTTTTTTTTTTTTTTTTTTTTTTTTTTTTTTTTGGTCAGTCTACAGTGATCCTTTATGGGCATTGAGTTTGGTAAACGGGGGAATGACAGTTTGAAAGTAAATTGATTCCAAGCCATTACAAAGATCCATATATTTTTAAACTTTCCTATGGTGACGAGTAGACTAAACCCGACAACCGAATTGTACAGCATGGGGTCTTCTCTCATCTTTTATGTGTGTATGTACCTGAGATAGAAGTTAAACCAACAAGTTATTGAATTCAAAGATACTAATTATTCTGCTGCCAGTGTGTGTGCCTAATTTATACAAAATAATTATTTTGAAGACATTTGAAAAGAATGTGCTGAAGTAAATAAATTGTTTAGAGTTATCATAAAAATATGCATAAATTAAAGTAATTATTTTGATTTAATTGATTATTTACAATGTGATTGGATCAGGGTAGCTTAAATATGATCGAGATAATATACATCGATTGAATAATCCTAAAGAAACTGTTTAAAAATGCTTGTTTGTACAAAGAAAATATCTTGCAGATTATCGAAATGTATTTGCATAGATAATCAATGATCACATAAAGTAGAATTGAAATGTGAGATTTCAGGGTGATTACGTATCTTGAAGGTGATCAGAGAAAACTACTTAAATAAGTCAATCATTTAATAAGTGATAAGGATTAAAGTATTTACATAAATTAATTATATTGAAGTTAGTTAAAAAATTCATTGTTGAGTAACAAAAATGGTCAGAAAATATGTGGACTGATGGATTCTTTTTGATCGCTTAGAAAATGATCAGAAAGAATAAACAAAAATAATCATTTAGAAATTCATGTGAATCCATCATTAAATTAGAAAAGAATGTGTACTGATGGATTCTTTCTGATTGCTTAGAAAATGGTCAGAAAGAATGAGCAAAAATAATCATTTAGAAATTCATTGGAAATGAATGCTTGAATCGAGACATAATAAGAATTATAAAAGTAATACTTAGATACAGCAATAATGTTGAAGTTGTTTTGAACTATTACTAATATAAAGAAAGCTTAAATGTGATAGAAAAAATGTGCTTAAATTCAGTAAATTGTTCATGTGTTCAGAAATAGGTGTTTATATAAAGATAACAGAAAGAATGTGCTTAGATAAAGTAATCTTCTTTAATAGAAGCAAAAATATGAGCTTTGATAGCAAATGTCTTGAAGAAATCAGAAGGAATGTGCTCAGATAAATCAATCATTTTGAAGATTATTAGAAAACATTTTCTGATGAAATCATGAAATTGATTTGAAATATAATCTTTCGGAATAACAGTGAACGTACAAATGATCAGGAAGAATGTGCACACATAAATCAATCCTGGTAAACATGATTAGAAAGAATTAAAAGAAATAAAATAATCACCATGCAGAGATTATTTGAAAATGTTCATTCAAATAAAATCATATTTTGAAGATGATAAGAAAACAATATTTTGACAAAACAATCATTTCATGAAAATTCAGCTCAGATGTGAATGATTAGACAGACACGCAGATATTATACCTTGACGTTTTGATATAAATTTATTCGAAGATAAAGAAAAACCAACTTAAAGGTGATAAGAGAAAAATCATAGATTCGTTAACCATTTTGATGATAATTGTAAAAATATGTACAGATAAACCCATCATAGAGAAATTAATTTGAAATATGCGTTTTCTAATAAGAAAACATTCTGATCCGAAGAACAGTTTACAACTTTTGTGGACAATTAGAACGAATATCCCCTAATAAATCCATTGTTTTAAAATTGATCATGCAAATAATGTTCGTATTCAGAAAGAACCTTTGAAGAAGATAAAGAATATTAATAAGGCATTTTATGATTGATTAGAATAAAAGTTTTTTGAATTAATTAGAATGAAAATTTTTGAATAAAAATGTCATTTTAAAAATGATCAAAAAGCAAAATCACACTCACAAAACTATATTAGGTACACATGCTGGTGCAACAGCAACACTAAAACAGTATTTTTGAACATGGCAAGAAAGTTCACACACAAATAATATTAGTTCTTCAAAATTATCAGATTCCTTAATTATTCAAAATTATCAGAATGCATTAAATAGATTCTGTTGTTTGGGTTATTTCATAAATTAAAATACTCTGGACAAAGTATTTTAGATATTTGCTTTGCATAAATTTATCAAAAATGACGCAATATAAAATTTCTCGCTATCGCCTCTTCTAGCTATATTGCCCTATTCCTTAAATGAAAATCAAAATATATAATCTGTGTATACAATTTCAGAGATAGCAGCTATTTCATAATTAATTTGTATGACCTATAATCTATATATATTGAATAAATTTCAATATATATATTGATAATAATTTATAATTATTACATAACACAAATTAACTGATTCTTCCATCAAAAATCTTAGAAACTCTTTTTAACAAATGTTTAAAGTAGATTGTTATCTGCAAAGAGTATCGTAACCGAATTAAGTGATAAAGGAGAGATAAAAATAAATATCAAGCTTAAGATTCGAAGATAAGATTTTTTCTGAGTGATATCCGCATTAACAAATTTTACTGAATAGATAAGCTGTCAAGATAAAAATAATTTATCATAGTATATAATCTCGATAGTACTTGGTCATTGCTATTTTTGATAATACAATTTAAATCATTTTTAATCACACATATTATTGACTTATATATATTTTAGTTGTCATCAATTCAATTCATGGACTAATTTTAATAATTTGATTTTGAAATTTATTTTGATATAGATATGTGAAAACTCTGCACACAAATAAAATAAAATCTTCATTTCTGATTACAAATATATATTAAAGCATTTAAAAATTAACAATGAAAAAAACATTTTTAGAGAGAATCTAACTACACTACTGGCCATTAAAATTGCTACACCAAGAAGAAATGCAGACAACGAAATGATATTTATTAAACAAATATATTATACTAGGAATAACAAGTGATTAAGTTTCCAAAAAATTTGGCTGGATAGATCCTGAGAAATCAGTACCCAGAACAACCACCTCTGGCAGTAATAACAACAGTTATACACCTGGGCATTGAGTCAAACAGAGATTGGATTGCATGTACAGGTACAGATGCCCATGCAGCTTCAACACGATGCCAAAGTTCATCAACCGTAGTGACTGGCGTTTGGTGACGAGCCAATCGCTCGGCAACCATTGACCAGACGTTTTCTATTGGTGAAAGATCTGGAGAACGTGCTGGTCAGACCAACAGCCGAACATGTTCCGTACCAAGGAACGTCCGTACAATAACGGCAACATGCGGTAGGGCATTATCCTGCTGAAACGTAGGGTTTCGCAGGGCTCGAATAAAGGGCAGAGCCACGGGTCGTAACACACCAGAAATGTAACGTGCACTGTTCAAAGCACCGTCAATGTGAACAAGAGATGACCGAGACGTGTATCCAATGGCACCCCATACCATCACGCCAGGTGATGGGCCAGTATGACGATGACGAATGCACGCTGCCAGTGTGCGTTCACCACGATGCCGCTAAACACGGATGCGACCATCATGATGCTGTACACAGAACCTGGATTCATCTGAAAAGATGACGTCTCGCCATTCGTGCGCCCAGGTTCATCGTTGATCACACCATTGAAGGCGCTATTGTCTATGACGCAGCGTCAAGGGAAGCCGCAGCCCTGGTATCCGAGCTGAGAGTCCATGCTGCTGCAAACGTCGTCGAACTGTTCGTGCAGACACTTGTTGTCTTCCAAACGACTCCGTTTCTTGACTCACGGCTCGTGACGTGGTTGCACGATCCATTACAGACATGCGGATAATATGCCTGTCTTCTTGGCTGCTAGTGATTGGTGGCCGTTGAGATCCCGCATGGCGTTCCGTATTACCGTCCTGAACCCATCGATTCCATATTCTGCTAACAGTCATTGGATCTCGACCGACGCGAGCAGCAATACTGCGATAAGATAAACCGCAATCCCGGTACGCGACAATTCGACCTTTATCAAAGTCAGACACGTGCTGGTACGCATTTCTCCTTCTTACACGAGGCATCACAACAACTTTTCTCCGGGCAACAACATTCTAATGCAATTTGTGTATGAGGAACCGGCTGAAGAATTTCCTCATTTAAACACAATGTAGGTGTCGCTACTGGCGCCTGCTTTGTCTGAATGCGCTGAAAAGCTAATAATTTGCATATCACAGCACCTTCTTCCTTTCGTATAAATTTCACGTCTGCAGCATGTCGCTTTCTTGGTGTAGCAATTTTAATGGCCAGTAGTGTACTTAAACAGAATATTGGTTATGAGTTTCACTTGAGTCAACACTCCTTTTCATTATCTTCCAAAATCAAATGACTATGACATCACTGTATCTTATTTACGCTCTAAAAAGCCTAAACACTAGACTTAAATTTAGATAGAATATCCGTATACATTTTTTTTAAGTATCTCTCTCTATCTCAATAAAAATATTTGAAGATACTATTCATAATAATTTTAGCCATAACATGTATAGAAAATTTCATGACATGAACTATCGAGTGTTTAGATCATTGTTAAATTCCTGATCAATAAAATGTCTGGAAATAAGTAGTTAAAAATTTTACACCAAGAAAGTTTGAAAAATACAGGATAATTTTAAGTTATTTCGAACTTGGAATAGTTAGAAATTATAAAGGTTCAACCCATCCATCAATTTGCAGTTTATATGGAAAGATTTTCAAATTAAATAATACAAAATCATTCAATACAATGTAATTTTGATATAAAATAATACGTCACATGGTAGTTTAAACTATAATTGATGAAATTAGCTTTCTCCTTTATCGAAATTCACATTCACAATGCATTTTCACATCGTAAAATGGCAGACATTTGTGATGCAAAATGAAAAATAATTTTTTGAAAAAGTAGAAGCTATTTGAGACTATGCGAAGAATCAAACTTGTTGATTTAGGGGTAACTCTTCATTGCCTATTCTCAGTAAAACTACTCGATTGACTTTCACCTTACTTTGTGGTAAAAGAAGGGTAAGTTGAACTTTCCATGTTTATGAACCTTACAACTCATGATTCAAAAGGAAGCCCTCTTTTTAAATTCAGTTCTTACAGGGCATTAAAAAGAATGTGCCTAAAACAATCTGCTCAATAACTCGGTACTTGATCGAATTCCTTTTACACCATTAAGTTTTCGTGGTTCATTATTCCATTCATTTGGAAAAATAGTCAAAACAAAAAAATCCATGTTTAGCTTTCTTCTTCTACCATCATGCTTTGCATTAGACAGCTGATTTTAAAACGGCCTACGGATAAAGATAGATTTCAAATTACTACAAACATTTCTGAAATGACAGATTTATTCACGAAATTGCTTTTGAAGACCATGAATTGAAATTCTGTTTTGAGCTCGAAGAAAAATTATTGTGCAAAAAGGAAAACAATTATTAAAATCATTAAGTTTGTTTGAGATCTTAATAAACTTTACTTGTGGAATTAGAATCTCTTTGAGAGAGAATTTTCCCTCAAGTTATAGAGACTCAATAGCAAGCAAATATGAAATTCATATTTGGGTTTTAAGATTATTTCCCACAGTATGAAATCTTTGCCTTTGTCTCTAATAATGAAATCAAAACGGCATTTTCTTATTCCAACTTCTCTACCAAAAGAAGAAGAGCTCATTGTATTACTTTATTGTCATTTCTCTTACCTATTTCACTACATGTCTTCAGAAACTAAAGATGAAAATACATTCCAAACTTTAAATTCTGTTAAATCCAGTCTTCTATTCCAAAAGAAAAATTAAATGATTGTTAGATTGTGATCGGAAGATGAAGTTCCAATAAACATCTTTGATAAACCTTAAATATCCAAATGACTAACAAATTGCTACTACTCTGTTTTTGATTCTCAATCTGTGAATATGAATCGGAACTTCTTTCAAACCATTTTCAACTTTCAACAAATTGTCGCTTTTACAAAAGATTTTAAAATTGCTGAACTACTTTCTCAAAATGACTTTTTTCTTTTAAATAATAAAATTAAATTATTTCTCTTTAATATTTAAAATTAGTTTTGCATGCAATTTCGATTAACAAATACGTGCGAAATAATAGGTTTTCAACATGATAGATAATTACTATTGAAAATATTGCTTTCAATGGAGTTTTAATTTACGTTTGTATAAGAATAATAGCAATTATCTTTAATTTCATGACATTACTCTCAGCTTCTTTAATTTCAGACAACCTATAATTTTGGAATTTAGAACTTTTCCAAACAAAAATATAATTAATTCTTGTATTGATTGAAAGGATACGAGCATGTTTTATACATTTAATCTCCATACGAAATATTTTTTGCTCTCATTTCACTGGTACTTTATTTTGAAAAAAATATGAAGGGAACAAGTTAATTTGAAAAAAAGAAAACTTATATAAATTGAAGAAATATATTGAGAAAACTACGCATTGATTATAGTTTCACATTATATTATTATCAGTTTTGAATATTTTGCTCTAAAAAATACAATGTTAGGTTGGGCAAGGAAAATTGAGGCTCGCTCTGGACTCGTTATTTCAAAAAATTACTTGTACATTTAAATTATTTCGTTCTATTTAAAAATCAGGGAATAAATAAAATAATTAAATTCTAATTACATTCAACTCACTAAATTACTACATTCACATTAACAATACATCCAAATTGAAAAACCTCTCGAGAAAACAAAAATATAACTTTCTGTGGATAAAGTAAAATCTTTCGAAATTAGTTTAATTAAATCGTAAAAACTAGTTTGGGTTTAATCTATTACATACGCAATATATATACAAATTAAATAGATTAACAGACTCCAATAATTAAAATTAAATAAACAATTAAAAAATTCACTTAAATCTGGCATTTACTTTAGTACGAGATAAAATTCGAAATATAGAAGGCCTACACATTCAAATAAATTTTATATGTAAAAAACAGACTAGGAAACCTAGTCTGTGATGTAAAACAAAGAAAGATACCTCAAAAGTATTCTAATTTTTCCAATTGGTCTTTATCATTAGATAGTTTCTCCCCTCATTAACAGATGGCGCAATCGTACCCTAAATTTCATTACTTACGATCTCCAGAAAAATTTCTTTCAAGTGAACTGAATTTTTGCTTGTCAGTTGCTCCCAAAAAATTTATAAAAATTCATTTATCAAGTTTCATGCTATGTAGTTGATACACATTTAATTAAATAGTTAGAAGAATACGTATTATCACAGTAGAAAAATATGTATTCATACTGTATTATGTATTACTTTATTCATTTAAATATTACTTAAATGAATAAAGAATTACTT
>JAPDSC010035109.1:73744-109467 GCA_026290005.1 Latrodectus geometricus | reverse complement strand
ACATCGGAATCTACCATTGAAACTTATAATATATTTTCTATAACAGAAACTTATGACGTCCCCCCCCCTCCTCTAAGTTGCAAAAACACTTAGAAGGACTGCAACAATTTTCTATTGTATACGAAAACGGTCTTAAATCTTAACTTCAACGAATCTATTTATTATTTACAATCTTCAATTTTGCAATCATTTTTCAAAGTGCCATTAAAAGTTTTCAAATAGATTTGAACGTGGAATCTCCGATTAACATTGAGGTCGAGTTCTCAAATTCCCCTTGTCATTTATTATCCCCTCTTAATCTGTTCCATTAAATTAAAGTGATTAAGAGATATTTCGTAATTATGCAAAACTGCAATTTAAATAAATACATATAAGATCCAATTCAGAGCATCAAAAAAATTCTATACTGCGTCTCCATTTCCATTAAAATTTTAAAATTACCGTAATTTCCAGAAGAAATACACAATTTCCTATGTGCTACACTTGAGGAAAATGGATTAAAAAATGCATAGAAACATTACTGGCATAAATGCTTCCCTAAGTTAAATTACAAGTGAAATCACAATGAATATCAGAGTTTCTAAATATTTATCCATGTTTTATGACATGTGGCATATCAAATATGAAAAAAGCATAAAATTAATTAAATTTTTAACCAAATAACACTTGGTTAAAAATTTTAAATTTAAGGTAAAAATAACATCTAAACATATAACTAAGACGAAAACGCAGAGGCATTTCCTCCAGAAATAATAATAATTTCGAGATTATATACAATGACGTCTTTTTCACAATTTCTACTATTAATCTACACTCTTTATATATATATATATATATATATATATATATATATATATATATATATATATATAGTTCAAATTTCCATTTGTTAATAAATTACATTTTATTCATCCACTCAAGTTCAAATATATTTTTAAACTTGTAAAGAATAACACTTGGTTTTAATACAGTTGTAATATTAATTTATTAATTAAAAAGAATTAATGAATTAAATTTAATTTATTAATTAATATAAGAGAAAAATACACTATAGCGTAATAGTGGTATCTGTTGGCATGAACAGTTACCATATTTATCATTAAATTTCTTACATTCTTAAATTTATTTATTTGTATTATATTGTAAATGAATTTTTTTATTACTTTCTTCAAAAACTCAACTTTGTAATTTTGAAATAAATTAGTGAGAAAGATAAAAAGTGTGTATGTGACCGAGAGAGAATTTTTTCTAATTTAAAAAAAATATATGAAAATTATTTATAAATGACTTTTTGCAATAAAGTGAAATGAAAAATTTCTCTAGGAATCGCAGTAGATTGTCAACGTAGAGAATCTTCCAGTTTTCAGATTAAATCTCGTCGAAGCATAAAAATTATTACAATAAAATAAACAAACAATCTGGATTAAAGGTATGGACTCTTGCTTTACAAAAGTACAATACAAAATTTAATGAAAAGCAACGAAAATAAAATTTTTCTTTGTCATGCTAAGTAGGAATTGAATTTAAAATTTTTTATATATATTACTTGTTTATTTTTCAGATTATAAACGGAAAAATCGAAAGTTCAATACGACTTAATCGTCGAAAGTTTGATTTAAGAAACGGAAAATAAGAATGATTAAAATTCCTGGAATGTCATTGTGAATTTGAATCAGTTAACAAGATTCTACAGAAAATTTTTAATTTTTTGAAAGACAGTCCATTGATTACGATAGAGAGAGAGGGGGTTCCTTATCATCATACATTTATAAACCTAAACAAGATGAAAATCAGTTAAAGAATAGAATAATTTAAACTCATCCAGCATTCGTTAAAAAAAATTATTTTACGCAGACCACATATTCATCAAGTTAAGTCAAAGGACTCCTCATAAAGTAAAAAACAAAATTAACAAACAGATAACAAATAATATACTCTTCAGGACCATAGAAACCTTAGAAAAAATTAAGTATTCTTTCCTATAATCAATTTTTAGAGAAAAAGATCAAAAAGAATTTGCTTCAAACTTAAATTTGAAAGCAAAAAAACTTTTATGGTGCAAAAACTAGTGAAATAATTTTAATTCAAAAAAAGAATATATTTTACACCACATTTAAATTCAGTTATTTGTACAAAAAATAAAATAAGACAGGAATTTGAAAACACTGCATAAGACATTCAGACATTTCGTCTTCTGATATTCTTAAGCACAGATTTTGAATAAAATATAACGGTAACTTATTAATAATTTCACATGATTTAGGTTTCGTAAAAATACAATATGTAATCTATATTTTCGAATTAAACTTCCTGGAAACTACTCGTTTTTATTAAGATAAATACAGCTAAAATAAGATTTTTAAATACAATTTCATTGTAAAACATATTCACGCCACTCTGAAGTCGTTGAGATACACTTACATTTTAACAGTTACATTTGCGAAATTTTAGTGGTGTAGAAAGTAATTTAATTCATTATCAACGTACTTCTATGTATAGTCGAATTTCCGAAAATTAAATGCTTCCAACAATTGCTTTCTTGGAATCGATGGAAAAAATTCCATCAATCTCATCATCCGAATGAAAACGGCGTCTACTTAAATTTAAAAATAACCAAAAGTCACATATAAGATCAGATGAACAGCGATCATGTGTAATTTATTTCGAGAAATTCAGCTTCCACTCTCTTGTTGAAAAAGAAGATACATTATTATGATGGAGCAAGAGTCTTCCAACACACAGTCATCTATACAGAATTTCTGGAAGAGATTTAATACTGTACCGGTAAGAAGTAAACTATTTTTTGTCCTTTAGCTTGATGGATTTGACTTCTGCAGAAAACGGCATCGGTAACATTTTCATGCCAAGTTGTCTTTTCAGCATTCTGGACGTAGGATCATTTTCAAAGTCCCCCCCTCTCTCTCTCTCTCTTTTTTTTTTTTTTTTTTCTCCCCCTTGGCGTATTGAGACGGCAAAATTTTTCATCAGTGTTTCATTTCTAGTTACGAATTCCAAAATAATGTCAGGCCAACATTTCTAAAAAATCTAAAAAAATTTCTATTGATTCTGACACCCTCCTCTTTAGTTTCCCTTTTAATAGTAAACTATTAGTTTTTCCTACGAATTCTCTACGCTTAATTTCATTATGGCAACAAACCAAATGTGGGACTTCTGCGAAATTCTGTAAATCATGCTTAGTATATACAAAATGCAGGTACATACAAGGTGTATCAGCATTTTTAAATGCAAATTGCAATTGTTGAATACGTTTTTCCTGATTTAATATATCCCATTATAAAATAATAATAGTACAATTACAATTTTCGTTTTGCCCAACATTTATTCTTCGCTAAACTACTCTCAATCCACTTTCAATAAAAAATTATCTGCTAAGATAAAATTATTTACTTTTGTAAATCTAATTCATAGTTTTAGTCCTAACCACTGATCTTTTTCTATCACTTGTTGTCTAAAAGTAACTTAAACATTTTAAAATGATTCTCATAATATTGAAGTATTGATATATTCATCAATGTTTATATAACGTCCTCAAACAATAATGCGGTTATTGTTTTTTTTTTTTTTTTTTTTTTTTTTTTTGTCAACGTTTAAAAACTGTTAATGACAAAGATTTGCATGTCAACATAACGCATACAGTTCTTTTAATTCTTAAAAGCAAAATGTTCAGAATAATACAGCAGCAAAAATTTTATCAGGACATTCAAGATTTAAAATAAAGAAATATTTTCGTTCCACCTCATTTAAAAATATTTTTTCTTGGTTTTTAAAATGTAGTTAAAAACCTTATTTTTTGTGACAATCTATTATCTTATTTTTTTTTCTTTTCTTAGAAATAAAAGTTACGGATGAATAATTTTATATTTTGTCTTAATATACAAATATCAGTGAAAAAAATTAACCTAAAACAAACAATTAGTTTGTAATAAACTAGTTCTCGAACAAATAATTGAGAAGAAAAAAAAATACTGCTGAAAAATATTTTAAAATTTATGAAATATAATTAAATTTTTGTTCCGCATGTTATGAACACACTTTTTTGAGTTTATGGAAACAGATTTTATGCATAAATTCTATATTTTTTTATCAAAATTAAATCTAATAAACAGTTTACTAAATTATTACTAGTAAAGTCTAAGTATTTCCTCAAATGTAAGTCTAAGTCCCGAATAATGTTAACTATAATATTATTCGGGAAAAATGTGATTAATATTTTTAAAGTATCCTCTTTTATTAAAACCATTTTAAAAATTTCAACTAATAATTGACACATTATAATTAGAATAATTTAATTATTTTTAAAAAATAATATACAGTTTATTCATGAAATCTGAGTATTTTTAATATATTTGTTTAATTTATAATTATTATAATTTACTGAATATATGTATCTAATTTTCCAGATAATATATAACCGTCTGCTATGTCAATTGTAAGAATTTTCCATGCATTTACAGTCAATATGTGCTTTAGCACAATTAAAACTTGTTCAATAATTCCAATATAATGTTTAAAAAAGTTGTTAGAGAATAAAAAAGGATAGAAAAAGGGCAGGCTATATAGATTATTAATGTTATTTATACAGAACTTTTTTATTCAGTGAACGAATACATGCGATTTCATTTAAGAATGTGATTAAATATGATAAAGTCTACAATTATATGAAAGAAAAAAAATACATTTTTGATCCTCGATTAATAAAAAAATAAAATTGAAATCAAAGATTTCCAAGTGAAAATGAGAAAATTTTTTAATAGGAATAAATTTAAAATCGTAATTACACATTTCACTTGTAAAATTAATCTATATCGAAAGTATTACGACACAAATTTTATATGAAGCATTTTCGAAATAGAGTACAAAACTAATAAAATGAATTCATTGGATCTTGCATGCACTTTAACAAAAACATCGAAAAGCACAAACCATAACAATTTTACAAAATTTATAAGGCGAATTATTTATTATATTACGTATTGTGTATGTGTAACATCGCCACGTTCAGCATTATCCAGTCGAGTGAAACAAAACTCTTAAATCCGCTTAAATTGAAGTCCGAAAGAAGAAATGAAAATCGAGTTTTGACCTATTAATCTAATATATATATATATATATATATATATATATATATATTTCATGAAATTTTAAACAGACATACTTTTCTAGTAAAATATCTGAATATCAACATAAATATGTTTAATAAAAATAGATAAGTTTAAAATGATACGTTGTTTAATGAAAGTTTTTATTAATTCTGAAACAAATAAATCCAAACAAAGTGGACTGAAATTAAATAATGAAATATGTGAAAACTCAGTGATTCAGTTGATTAACAAATCTAAAGCTTAAGACTTTTATGCAAGGTGAATCATATAAAGATGATTTGTTTTGGGTTTTCAAGAACTCCCTTGCAGAAAATTTTAAAATCTTATCTTTTTCTAATGGATTATGCTCTAAAAATAGATTTCTATGTTATATTTATGTTACAAATTGCCGAAAAAGCAATGAAGATTTCATCAAAATTACAAAACTACTTGAGTTATTTATACCTTATCTTTAAACACATGTAAAAACAATTGCTAGAAATAAGTAGATTTTATGCCGAGCCGGCAACTGAATAGTTAGGGCTTTGGAATAACAATTTAGCAGGTCGTGAATTCAATTCCCACATCTTGGTAGTGGATATTCAAAATGATAGGGGAAAGAATTTTAAACCACAGATCCTGGTCCAATGAGACCCTGTGAGCAAAAAAGTGAAATATCAATCCACTAACAAACCAAACTAAACACATTGTACTCGCTTATGTTAAATACTAAATGGGACAAAATAAAATAAACTTGAAATAAAATCAAACTGAATAACGTTTAATAAAAGAAAGAGAACAAAAGAATGAAATCTAACTAATAAATAGATTAATTCCTTCATTTCCATTTAGTGTACCTTATTTTCTGTTCGAAATACTCTCATCGTGTGTATATTAACGAGGTGAGTTGAAAGCCCTTCAAAAAAAAGCTGAAAAACTACAACTTAAATCAAAATAGAATAAAAAAAACTATAATTTGAAATTAATTATCTCTATTAATTTTTTACTATTATAACACAAATTATGAGGCATTTAAGTGCTGTAGCTTTAATGTAAAATATCAAATATATTTAAATATAAAATATATAATCGTTTAAATGTAAAATACAAATATATATTGTTTGATTGTTTCTGAAGCATTACTTCTTGATGAGATATAACCATGTTTTTAATATTGCATATAAATGGTTGAACGCAAATACTGTGTGACAACAAAGAAGCTTTAAATGAAAAGCTAATTCCATACTAATGTCGAATTATTTCTTAAATGTTAAAGAGTTCTTTCAATTATAAATAGAAAATGAGACCACTGGTCATTGGGCTGGAGTGCGACATCTTTGGGCGCCGAAAGTAGCATGGCAGTCGCCATGGAGATGGGACTTCTAACAGCCACCACTGGGGCGTGACCACGCTAATAATCCAGCTACTAGCAGAGATTTTTCCTTCGAATATTATGTGCTTATTTCATTCGTTGTCCCGATTAGGCCACCTATACTTTCCAATCACGTTCATCAATCACGTTTTCGCTCTTTGCTTAGGCCGCTTTATATATTTTATTATTTTTATTACTCTCTATGCTTCTACGGTTGTTATGTTGGCCGGAAAGCCCGACTCTGCAACCGCGGCAACGTCACACATAAGTATGCATTGCACGCACTCTCTCGAGTACATGCCACATCGCATGGCGCTGGACATAAGCGATTGAAAGATAATTTAGAAAGGAACACTCGTACGCTGTGACGGAAGGGTAAAAAAAATGAAAGATGAATGGCATTTGTCTCAGGTTCTGAAATACAAGCAATGTTGTTTCATTTAAGTAACTATTTATTTAATCAAAAGTAAGGTCACATTTTTTTGTGCTTTCGCAGTATTAGTGTTAAATTACGGAAAGTAAAAATAAATCAAATATATGACATGTTCAAAATCGGATGAAATTAAAAATGAGTACAAAATTTTTGTTTGCTGATTAGTTGTAAACATATTAAGAAAAACTAGTTATTGATATTTCCTTATTAAGTATTATGCGGTCCTTATGGTTTTTAAAATGTTTCCAAAGTCATGAGATCATGTATGGAATGATATGATGAATTAAGCATATTAAAAACAGATTACCTTTAAAAAAAATAATCAGGCTTATTAAAATTGTGTTTTATATTTAAAATCCCAAGGTGAAGTTAATCTTCTTGATTAATCCCCAAATACTTTTAGTAAATCCTTACAATTATAAATGGTCTCCACTTAGTAGAAAAGCTAAGATTGAATGATGCTAGCTCATGATTGCGAACAAATGGTTACATAGAGTGACACACAAATCAAACCAATTTTGCCAATCGGTACATCATTAATTGTGTTGCAGCTGCAGAAATCAGTTGCTTAATGTATGGATTTTGCACCAAGAATCCTTGGATGTAATCTTAACACATCAGATATCGATGAACCGTGGAGGCAATGAGTGACAACTCAATACTTAAATTGTTCCAATGCTATGATAGTGCACGAAAGTTTCTTTACAATTAATTACTAATATACAGATGAGGTATTTATCACCTATAATGACATCATATAGCAAAGTCCCACGAAAAATTTTCAACATGCCCGAATACCCATGGTCCATCTTTTTTGTTTGTTTTTCTTCGTATCCTTATTCCTACAAGGATACAGAAATAAATCCTGATATAAGCACATCATATGCTGCAGCTTCAAACTCCATTTTAGTTTAAATAATAAATAATATTTTTAACGAGACACACATTAATTCTATCATTAATTAAAGCGATGCACACATTCAATGTTTATTCAAAACGTTTTAACATGATAATAATCGCTCATCAATTTAAACAATATTTATAAATCTTTACATTTAACATAAACTTTATAATTTTAATTTACTACATTTATTACATTCTCAAATTACGAAATTCTAATCAAGCGAGAATTATGGAAACAACTTATATATATATATATATATATATTCCATAATTACGCTCATAACTTTTGTTTATTTTAAACTTTTGTTAGCGTATTCATTGTCAGTGATATTCTGCTACGTGTACCAGAAGCTGTTTGTCCGATTCGTTAAGGTAGCAGTCGATCGAATGTATGGGAATGGACATCACAGGTTAATGTTGCTAGGTCACCTTAATGTTTCACGTGGTATAGTCCACTGTCTTTGGAATAAATATCAAACCAAAGCTTTTGTGTCCCGAACTTATGTTTCAGGCCGATCACGAGCTACAACAGCCACAAAAGACCATTTTATAGCTCTTTCGATCTGAAGGAGTAGAAGCATTTCTGTCTCACAACTAGTTGCAGACCACTCTGTAAAATTAGGCAGAAGAATATCCGTTAGTAAAATGCGAAAGTGTCTTCATCATGCAAATCTATGTGCAAGGCGACCGTGTGTATCCTCCTCACTGGATGACAGAGAAGAGCCTGTTTATCTTGGGAATTACGTTTCCTGGACCAGATATCGATGGGTTCCTTTTACAGATGAATCCAGATTCTAACAGTAGATCGATTCAATACGTGTGCTGATCCGGAGGGAATAAAGCACCAGATACTATAAATGAAACATTGGGAAAGGGCAAAGTTACCGTGGTGGTGGAATAATGGTTTGGGAAGGGATCTCACTTGGTAATCTACTGACCTGCATCTGTTCAAGGGAGAAATTGTGACTGCTATGAGATATCTGGATGATATCTTTGATCCTTATGTTTACCCATATGCAGGTGCCATTGGCAATGATTTCATTCAAAGGATGACAACGCACGACCTCATCGAATTGCAGTTGTTAAAAATATGTTGTGAACGTGTTATTGATATTTGGTGTTTCTACATTCATTCATTAGCTAATTAGACGCAAAAACCGTTTGTTACTTGACTTTTGGGAGCCAGTATTTTCAAAGAACTTTATAAAGTTATTAACTAATTGACTTTCGCTAAATATTGGGAATTCGTTTATTATTTAAACTAGCTCTTATAAACTGATATTACTTGGATTATTTATACCGTATTAGATTATTTTTACTAAGACTATATTAAAGCATTAGCTAGATAACCTTGACTATAAATATATTTAAGGAAAAATCTCGCTTAGAACAGGAGGGTTTCCAAGTGTGAAAGTATAGGACTAAATTAAATATGTAACCAGATTTTTCTACAATATTGGTGCTTATAATTTCAAAGATGTGTGAATAAATTGTATATCGTTGTTTCCTTAATTTCGTTTCGGTTGGAACTAAAATGAGAAATCTATCAGACATAAAGAGGGAAAATATAGAAAGCAGTCTGTTTGGTGCATCAGTTACTACATATATGTTAGGATATCAATAGGTACCGTGTCGAAACCATACAACAACCATGACAAAACAACCTTTGACAGAACTGTGAAGAGAAATCCAGACTCTTTACGTGTGTCAAACGGGCATTAAAAGAAGATTGTAATCATCAGAATGGGGATCATGGCGGCAAAAGTAACAGATGAACTTCTACGAACCCAGTATCGGCTCATACAGTTCGACGGGGGATGTATGTATGAATAAATTGTATATAATTGTTTGCTTAGTTTCATTTCAAGTGAAGCTAAAGTGAAAGGCCTGTCAAAATTAAAGAGGGCAAGTACTGATAACCGTCTGTTTGGTACATTAGCAATATCTTTTGGGATATCTATAAGTATCGAGTTGAAGAACATGACTCCATTCAACAAACAAGAGCAAAACAATATCTGCGAGACAGAGATATGAAGAGAAAGAACTCGAAGAGACAGACTGGCATCAAGAAAGACTTTGATTACCAAAATGAGAATCATGGAGGCAAAAGTAACTGCTGAGAGAAATAAACTTCAACAGAACTCAGTATCGACCCATATAGTTCGACGAGGTATGTATGTGTGAATAAATTGTATATTATTATTTGTTTAATTTTGTTTCGGGTGAAGCTAAAAAGAGAAACCTGTCAGAATTAAAAAAGACAAATTCAGGAAGTCGTCTGTTTAATGCAGGAAATTACATATCTGTTGAGACATCAATGGGCACCATGTCGAAGCCATGCAATAACCACGGAAAAACAACATCTGCAAGGTAGAATTGTGGCATGAAAATCAGACTCATTGCGAGACAGGCGAGCATCAATGAAGGTTGTGATCACCAGAATGAGGATCATGGTGGCAAAAGTAACTGCTGAGCTGAACGAACTTCTACAGAATCCAGTATCGACCCATACACTTCGACGAAAATTGAAAAGAAATAATATAAAAACAACCAAAATATAAAGAGCAACAATTGCAAAAACACCTGTAATAGGTATAGCTTAGATACGGCGAGTACAAGGATCATAAAACCTGAACGGCGGATCAATGTTTTTCGTTATCTTTTCCGTGAATCCTTTTTCATTTCCCATCACATAATGTATTAAGGTATGGGAGTTGCTCCGTAATGGTTTGGGGCCTCATTTCATAATTTGGAAAAGGTCCACCTTACACGAACATGTTCTCTTTTGGCCTATCAAAGCATTCTATAGTGAAGACATTTTACCCATCTGAAAATTACACCTATCGCCCCTCTCCTGGTTCATCGTAGTCAAATATTTTCATCATGGTTTCAAGAATATAAGGACTCAATTGCACACTTTCAGTGGCCTTAGCAATCACTGGACTTATGTCTAATAAAGCCCTTGTAATTCATGCTGGAAGAGTGATTACTATCCTGGATTGCTTCAGCAGGTAGAGCAATTCCTGCAGGAGGGATATTTTTCTGTTTCAAGTTTGCACCTTTAAAAACACAATTTTCCATTTTTTTCGATATTGGAAAGCCATTTCGCAATTATTTTCTCAAAAAATTACTTATATTATGTTAGTCATTCATCTGCTTGATTTGGAGATGATTGAGACTATATCTTGTTTTCTTAGTTTAATATCCTAAAATTCCTTTTCTTAGTCATTCTTTATATTTTCAACAATTAAATTATTGATGCACATATCTGAGTGCATATTTATAAAGGACAGAAAGGCAGTTTCGGGCAGGAGTATGGATTTCTCTATCAAAGTTCTTGGATAAGTAACTGAAATTCACTCAAGTAGCAAGGTAACATAAAGCCTGTGTGCGTGTCAAATAAATGACTTAGATATCGTTTTTTCTGCAACATTATTTCAAGCATAAATTTACAGGTTCATTATCCTTATTAAAATCCTGACTGAAAAAGCATTGTACAATATTTGAAAGAATGTAATAAGAATGGAAATAGATTAGGTTGGAAAAACTATAATGAATTGCTAGAAAAAAATTTAAAATTTTGACATAAGCAATGCTATTAGTCATCAACAATTCAAAAGATTTAAGATTTTGGAATTAAAAGTTTGATCCAAATACCTCAATTATATTAAAAAAGGAGGAAAAAATCAGATGATAAAATAAAAACACAAACGAAAAATGCATAAAAATGAGTTCGCAAATAAGAATTAAAATTATCATTGCGTCAATGAGACTTTTTAAGTAATCAGTCAATAGTTTGTTAATTATAGGTTCGTAAAAACAAGGTCTACTGTATGCATATATGTATGTGAATCGAAATCAATGAGCTATTTAAAGGATAACCCCACAAAGTTCTAACTGAGGAGCTAAAAATGCATAATATGTTCCAAACTTGAAGGTAATTCTTAAAATGTTGCTTTACTAGTTCGTTGAATCAAACAGCACTCTTAATAACTTAATATTTCAAAGCTTTTCAACATATTCAACAAAGTCTATTATAGTCTTCCTTCGTAACTTCTGTAAAGCAGTGAGCCCTATTCACATGTTGCCAGAACTTCCCAAAACTTTCTAAGCTTTTACCCTGTCAGATTTATATGCAGAAAAAGGAAACAGGGCATTATTAGGTGCTCCACGATAAATATGATTGAACCAGGCACCATGCATTCCACAGAACACAATTTCACCAAAATGTAAGAGTCATATCTTAAAAGTTTGATAACGAATAAGATGATATTTGAAATCTATCAGAATTTTACCGGAATCATCAATTTGCTTTCATAGATCCTTTTCACATGTAAATCAGGCAAAGAATTCCTAAGCTTCTACTCGGATAAAAATGTATGCAGCAAGTGATACATCCACCTATTGTTATTTAACTGTGGATACGGTTGAATTCGGAACAATGAACCCAAAGAGCTACGTTATGAGGAGCCAGTGTACAAGCCATTGGATACTCACAAATACAGTTGATTATTTGGCATCAACTTTTAAATTGTCACGACGTATAGCATTTGGATTCTGCTTTAGTGTGACAATTTTTTTTTTTTTTTTTTTTTTTTTTTGTCGAGTGCCAGTTAGGCTGGCAGTATGGGTGCGCTGCTCCACTCTTTCAACTGAACCGCAATTGGGTGTGGAGTCCGACTTCCTCAGTACACACATGCCATAGGAACCCGTTTATAGGCAACCATTCATAACCCATTCATACAAGGAAAGGACAAAGACAGGAGAGAGAGAAAGAGAAAGTACATCCATGCCCCGACTGGGATTCGAACCCAGACCTCCCTATCCGCAATCAGGAATGCTGATCACTAGACAGAGAAGGCGGCAGTGTGACAAATGGATTCTAATATTAAGTTATATATTTAAAAATGAGCATTTTTTTTTAAATTTTCTGTTCCAGGAGTTTCTAAATTCGTTTAAACATTAGTACAAAAAAAATTATATTTTTCTCGTAAAAAATTTCGAAAATTTTATCCAGATGCTACGAATTTTTAGTTAACTTTTAGCAAACCACTAAACTCACCTATATGGAATCTTCTGATAAGCACATAACCGAAAAATAACTAGGTTGATAAACCTTCATTTAATTTACACGACTGATACATGTAGTCATTCTTCCATTCCTTTATTTTAAATAAAGCTATTTATGATGTAAATTTTGGTGTATAAATACAAAACTACAAAACGGGAAAGAATCGTTAACAAAGACCTACAATGCATAAACCCAGAAACATTTTATAAATTTCTGAAGAAAAATTTTGATGTGTGATTTCCGAAATATCTATAAAACTAGGAAGCAGAAACAAAAGAAATTAATGTTCATCAGAAGATCATTCGGAATCACTCAACAAAGTTAAAAAAAAATGTATCACAGTCTGCTAGAAAAAGAAAAACGTTGAAAGAGAGAAGCGAAGGCAGGAAGTGAAACTTCTAGTAACAAGGTCGTTTTCTTCATCAAGATCACAGAAAAGTGGCCGACCTTGTGAATGCAATGGGCAAGAATGCTGTACAACAGCCTCCTCAAGAGATGCTAATAAGAACGGATCTCTGGAAAAGGGCGCGGTCTCTTCCCTCTTTCAAATGTCCCTTCCCTTTCGGTTTTTATACATACCCAGAGAAAGGGTTACCGATTTATAACATACATTTTACTATTTTGGTTCTTTGCATTGTCTGATTCTTCAGAAAAGAGATTAAAAATTCTCGCACACACAAATGAGATCGTGGAACTGGGCAGGAATGGAAGAAACCGGTTCGAAATTCGCCGAGCTGGTTTAAAATAAAGATTTTTATCTGTTACATAAGGATGGGCAAATAAACATTACAAAACTTCGACAAACACAGCCACTAAAAGAACAAAGACGAAACTCGACTGAATAAATGGTATTAAATACAAAAGGAATGTTTTTTTTTTTTTTTTTTTTCAAGTAAATTTCTATTAAGATTTTTCGCTCTCACATGTTTTCAAATAATATTTTTTACTTCCTGAATGCGGAAATAAAAAATGAAAATAATATCAACATTTTTTAAAAAAAACATTCTCTTTTTTAAATTTTGCAAATAAGACGTAAACGAATTTATAATAGGATGTGATTAATATAAATATAAATAAATGCTTTATTAAGATTAAAATTTTTTAAATTAATTTTAAGCCTTTTAAATGATATATAGAATATTGAGACAAATTTATAAAAAAATCAAGTCACTAGCTAAATAATTGAAAATTTTCTGAATATACAAATGACATTTAAATAATTTATAGTATAATTTTGTTTTTATAATGTTTTTACTCTATATAATTAAATTAAATTCATTAAATTATTTTCTTACCATTAATTATACTATTAAGAATAATGTGAAATACAAGAAATATTCAAAGTTTTTCGTAAAACATTCGGATATTTTCTCGTTTTTCCTTCGTTATGTGAAGCTAAGTAAAATTATTCATACATTATCTGCTGATCTGATCTCTTTTAAAAATATAATACATATTCGCTGAATTTATAGCGAGTATTTATAGTAAGTGCCCTTACTTTTATTGAGGATTTGATAAATATTTCATTTTTAACTAAGACAACAAAAATTCATTAAAAATATTTTATGAGATAAATATCGATATTTACAACCACATACGGGTATCTTTGCAGTAATTCAAAGAACAAGATGTATATGTGTTATTATCATTCGAATTAAAACAATAACAAAAATTCATTAAAAATATTTTATGAGACAAATATCGATATTTACTACCACATACGGGTATCTTTGCAGTAATTCAAAGAACAAGATGTATATGTGTTATTATCATTCGAGTTTAAGTAAAAAAAATAAATAAATAAAAACATGCAATTAGACTTCTTTATATATATATATATAGTTCAGGCAAATTCAAGCTATATATATATAATTGGGTTTAGTATACTAACCAAAAGATAAATTAAAATTCATAAGATCTCGTGCAATAACATAAAATCTTGTTTACTTTCCGGTATTATATATGTATAATTCTAACTATTTTTCAAGATATAATGTTGTTCAATTTTAAACTAATACCAAGAGGAATAATAATGCTCAAATACCTTTTCTGTTAACTATCAAGTAACGTCTCTTCGATAACATTTTATTTTATCAATCATACGATTTAATTTTATGTCTCGAAAGTCAGTATCTATGATCCTACTATGTTCATTTCTAACAATTATACAGTCTTATGAAATTTATCACTGTATAAACAATGATATGCCTCATAATGACAGTACGAGAAGTATAATACACTCCTTTATGCTATTCTAATGAGAGATCACATGTTTCCCCTTTAATTAGTGAGACAATAACGTTTTACATTTTTGTAAGCTGGAAAAATATATAACAGAATACAAGAAATTTCTAGTAAAATATAGTTTATAAAAAATTAAACATTAAAATGTATGCAGTTTTTATCTTACAGATAATAATATAGTTTAAAGAAATTAAATTAAATTTCGGGATCTTAAGTATAAAATTGCTATTGATAGTTAATAAAATAAAAATAATGAAATATGTTAATTAAAATCATTCGCCTGAAAAATTTAATTCTTCAATTAGGCAGACAAGTTGGTAACTAAATTATAAAAAAAACCATGATCCTCCATTCAACAGTTCCAAATTCAATAACTCCCACATTAAGCGTAAATGTTAATAATAGTTCGAAACCCACACATTTTAAATCGTAATGACCCTGATCGAATCAATCCTCATGTTTAAAAACGATCGTAAATCGACAGTACAACCAATGAATCATTAAATATATGCTGGGTGAATTTTAGACTTTATCAAAACTTATATCTCCTACTTTGTTTGCGCATCACAGAGACTTTTCTTAAATAAAATCAAGATTAAATTTTATGTGTGACAAATTTTTTGATTGTATTGTAAATATATTTCAATAAAATTGAGCATAAAACTTCTTTTTCCAGATGTGATTAACTTGTTCCAAGAACCACTTTTCCGAAAGTATAAATTTAAAATCAACAACAAAGGGGAAAAAAAAAAATACAAAAATATTATTTTCAAAGAAAATAACATCGTATATTGGAAAAACAAGCATAACTGAAACTTAAAACAAATAAAATTTATTTAAAAATAATTAACCATATTTTATGTATTTTACCCCGAATAAATATTTCAAATTTAACAAAAGAATATTAATAAAGCTACATGTCCGTTATTAATATCAACTATTTTACGAAACCTTTCCAGAGAAATTGAAATCCATTTATTTAAACATATAATAATTCTTAACATATAATGGAAACAATATGAAACTTAGAATCACTTAAATTAACTACATTTATTCTGTCTTAATGAAAATTAAATTCCTAGGTTCAAATTATAAAATTTTAGGGATGTTTTGTATATTTAAAATCTAGGAATATGTTTTTAACACTCTGTTCACCAATAAGAAATGTTAATTTTTTTATTAATATGGAGACAATAAGTCTCGACAATAAGAACAATACCAAAAATGAAAGTAATTTGATTGATTTTTCTTTAAAAATTTATTATTCTTTCATTCATGGGAACATCATTCCTTATAACATTCAATTAAATGCAATTATTATGGTAAAAATTGTACATAATACAACAATTTCAGCATCATAAAAATGATATGTAAATTTTAAAAATTGAATCTTGTACAAAAGAAAAATACCGTGACCGAGAAAGATCATGAACATTTCGATATTTCATCACAAGAGAGAATCAGAAGTTGCCACACACAAACGAAACCACCGGAAATGTCTGCATCCATTACCGCAGAATCATTTTCCTTTGCATGCAAAATGAGAAAAATAAATTCTTACCAGTTCCTTGTCGGAAAGTGTGTATCCAAAATGCCGAAATTGGTTCCGAAACCACAGAACCTCACGGTCGGGTTCTGTTCTCCAGCAGGCACTGGAGTGGAAGTGGTTTTTCCAAGTCGTTCTTCTCCAGAGGTAGCATGTTTGTCCTACCTGGTGCAAGTCGGTTTGTTTTCCTTCTCATTCCCCCACGCTGCAGTGGAAGCCAAAGCAACGCCCCACCCTGCCGATGAGGACGAGACGGGGGCTGTTCGTGGGCAGACAGGTCAAACGAAATCCATATATGGGCCCCCATCACTCTCTACAATACATATATAGATACCATGACGCACATAAGGTCAAGGAGGCTAATTTCAATTGCAACAAAATGACGCTGCACCGTGGGCATCTTCATTGCAATCATCAACTCGGTGTATGCGGTACCCCTCTGCAGTAGGTATGTTTGAGTAAAGAAGAAAAAAATTAACACACACATTTGTTGCAGAAAGCATAAGATCACAATGATTTCTTGTGAAAAATTTTAGCCAAATGAATACGTTTAACAAAATAGTATGTGGTAGTTACGTTAAAATTTTAATTTATAAATTAAAATATTGATATAACTCCTGTACATAAATTTATTTTTCCAACAATTTTTTACTATTTCAACTTTGATGAATTAATGGCCTAGTTGATTCATAATAATAATAAGTTGATTATTATTATTATTATTCCTTCATTTACAAGTTATTAATTGATAATTAATATGAAATTATTAAAGGTAATAATAATTTCAAAACAATCAATATGAAAATATAATTCGGTTAAGTAAATTTTTTAATACGATTACGAATTAATTTCATATAAATGTTAATTCTTGAATCCAGAAATTATACGAATCACTATTTTTGATAAATTTTTACCATAATTTAATATTACTCATTGCTTTTTAGGATTTTTTCCAAATAGTGAGAGCAAACACTTATTGAAAAATATTAATATGGTTATAAATCTCAACTAGAATATCAAATGATATCGAAAAAAAGGCTGATATTGATTTTTTATGTCCTCAGTAAATTTTATAACATACATATTTAATTTAAAACATACAACGGGTTTCAGTTTTAGAATTACACTGCATACAAACAGTACTCATTATGTTAAATTTAAAAATTTATTAATTTAAATAAAATAAATAAACTTGTAATTGTATCTTCAAGTTCACATGAATAAGTTTTAAAAAACAATGCGTCAATATGTATTGTATTTTTAAATAAATATATATATAATTTCAACCTTCACACAAAATGAATATCTGAAATTAGCAAAAATGTGCATATATATATATGAGTAACTCTAAGGTTACACAACTTAATTCATATTAAAACCAGAATGTTTGCAAAAGTTTAGAATTATAAATGATTTATAAAATTATATGGTAATATAATATGATTTATATATTACTTAAAATATAAAATTATATACTTACATATACAAATTTTTTTGGAAAAGAAAATTTCAAGTTTTCTACTTACAAGATAAAGGCATTGGAAAAATTCATTTTTCAGAATATTCCTAAAACATACAAGAAAAAATTCGACATTAGTGAAGCACATAAATGGGAAAACAAAAAAGAAATCTATACAACTGATAAAGTAATAAACTTAAAAGATAACATCAGTGTCCACATTTTATCTAAATAAAAAATCTTTTATATAAAGAATACTGTAAATTACAACTTGAGTGAATTGAAATCCGTAAAATATAAACATTTGCTATATATATATATATATATATATATATATAGCAAATGTTAATATTTTACGGATTTCAAAGCAAATAGTGATTATATATATATACTCACTATTTGCTTTATAAATCAAACAAGTTCTACTCAAAGATCAAATATAATTTATGTTCACTGAAAAAGCCTAAAATTATTTCTCGTGATAATATACAATATAAATCTTTTGTAACTTTTAACAACATATGATAGCCTTAATAGATAGTTGAGAAAAATCATTTTTTCGACTATCATTTAAAGCTGATAGTTTAGTATCAGATCAGACTTGATAGTCTGATCTGGATAATAACACTCGCAAAAATATAGTACATGTTTTGACAAATGAAAGTCGTTGTGATAACAATAATAGTTAATCCAAAGGGACGTAATATAAACATTCAAAATAAAAAGCAAAATCAGTACAAAAAAAATAAAATCACAAAATTAAGATATAAAAAGGGAGAAGTCTAAAAATCTTCAAAAATAATATAATAGAATATAAAAAGGGAAAAATTCCTAAGTAAAAATTTTGAACTATCTTGGAAAGTCTTATAATAGAAAGAAGAATGATCTGCAATGTGTATATAAGCAAGTTTCAGAGCATAACACACATGCCTATTTTTACATTTTCTATAAGATATAAATGTTTTTTATCTTATTAATTATGGAAACCGATATTAAAGTCATTTCATCGTAAGTGACTTGGCAGAGTGATAAAATAAATGTATTCTTGTGATAAATGATGTGATAATAAATGAGAACTTGTTTTATCGTGAAAAATAGAAAATAACATAATGTTTGTATGGAATTGTAAAAATAGCAATATAATGCATAATATTGTAAATCGCTACTGAGCATTATACTAAAATAATAATAATCTAAATCGATTGACAGTACAAAAATTTAATTTCCAATGAAAATATTTAAGTACGTGGCACATGAAAGAAAGAGATTATCTATATCTTCAACACTTAATCTTATAAGCAGAAATAGAAATTGAGAGTTGACATATGTCTACCAAGGTAGGTGCTAGGGAGTTTTCCAGATTTCTTCCCTAAGCGACTGGTGAATAGGTTCACTACCTATAAGATGTCCAACCAGAAAGAAATTTACGTGGTAGACATTAAAAAATGTCTTATAACAGTTTCAGGCCGTTAGTGTACTTACTACGTAGTGTTCAAACAGACGAAAATTCTTGCTGCAAACTCACTTTATGAAAAAGTACTTCATTACGTCATTCTCTCATCAAAGCAATTTTAGACCATGCTCATTATTCAAATCGAATCGAATTTTGAATAATTGAAAAAAAAATTCAACTGGTGCATATTATGAATACAAATGTCCACAATATTAATATACTAAAGAACACAGGCTCGTTAGTATTTCCGAGAAAGGGAGAATTCTCTAATAGATATTATATACATGAAAATTGAATATATTTTCTAAATATATGTAAATTTTTGTCTCTCTGCTAACACCTTCAACGACGATTTAATAAATTACAATAGGGACATGGAAAACCCTGAGCTTAGTCAAACTTGGGAATAAACATTTTCAAATTTTAACAAAATTTTAAATAAAACCTACACCCAGCAATAAAAATATATACGCACAACTCTCCTGTGGTAAAAATAATAATTTTACGAGAGTTCTAACTTTAAAAAGAAATTTTGTTTTCTAATGGATATAAATTTCTAAAAAGGTTTTATTCTCATTTCACACTCATTTGAATAAAAAAAACCACTATGTATATAATAAAAAATGGATCAAATTATGTATCATATTATACATTTTCTTAAGCAGTAATAATAACATTAATTTATATTTCATATAACTACATAAATCATCAGAGCTATATGATATGATGAAAAGACAAATACAATAAAAAAATAAATAAAAATAAAAAAACTATGTCCCATAAAAAAATGAATAATAATTTATTCCGCTTTATCTGGAAAAATACCTTTATAACGATATTTTTATTTAAATTATTCTATATATATATATATATATTTCTGTACACATTATATGTTATTGTAATTAAATATTATTTCATTAAAACTAAATTTCGTGACATTAATCATATGAAATCCTGTTTCTTTTAACCTGAATTTTATAACACGAAGAATAATATTTTGAGAAAAAGACACAAACACAATCATTTGACCTCGTTTTCTATCTTTTTACTCGCGCCTACGGTAAAGGGCATTTACGCTGAACAGTTCCTATTCTAGTTCCTGTTATACTTCTTGAATATCCAAATACACTCTCTGACGCAATAATAAATAATTTACATGCATAATGTCTTTTAATCGGTCATAATCTTCATACATGATATCATTAGGTACACTACCTTTCACACAGAAGTTCTTGGTAAACTGTAATATAGCCGACAGTAACTTATGCGCTTAATTAGAACTAGGATAATGACAAAATAAAACAAATTAATGATAATTTTTAATTCATTAAGCGTAAATTTTCTTTGAAAAGAGTTCTTGGATTCACTTTTGTAGGAGCATTTTCATAATCACTTACTTAGCTTCCCAATTTGTAAAAGTTCAAGTACAAAATTGGCTGGATTTTATATTTTAAGATGCATTATGTAATGAATGGAGAGCTCTTATGTGGTTTCAGGGAAGTGTAAAAAAGATTCTCCAACACAAAACAAAACAATAAAAAATAATTTTTTTTAAAGAAATCTTATGAAAAGAAATGAATGACCCTTGTTAAAAACACCTCCTAGTTAAGACGGATGCCAACTCGAGTAATGCAAAAAAACTCTTCCTTCGTTTATTTTTTTCTACCCTTTGAATCGTCTGCTGAAACACAATGGACTACATTTTATTAATCCTTGATTACAACCACGACTTTTGACAGCTGTTACGGTCTGTTACGGTCGCAATCAATTTAAGAAGCGGTTAAAATAATTGCCCTTACAGTTAATTGTGCTCAATTGATAGTATCTCACTCAAAACGGAATCAGCATCTAAGATATAAATATTTTTCATTGCCATTCAAGAATAGCATTTAGCGATTATAATCACGCATTCAAAAAATTATTTACTTACAATTAACATAAGTTATGTAATTACATCACGAGTTTTTTTCATATAATACATTATTAACTGCTATTACGAAAACATAATATTGATGTTAATAACAATTCGATAGCAATATACATTAAGCAAATATAGCTATTTCTGATAGCAACATAGCAGATACATTAATCTGCAAATTGTAATAATCTAAATCATTAGAATTTAATTCAAAATAAAAAAAAAAATATTCAATATTTTTTAAATAAAAAACAAAACATGTCATCATTGTTTATGCATTGACTCTAGGTTAATATTTTTTACGATTAATAACTATAAGAGCAATGAACATTGTTTAATGTTATCACATTCTTTGTTCGACAAATGTAAAATTTATTTTAAACTTGAAATTTTTTTTTAATTTGGCTTGCATTGAGTACGTTTTCTTGCCTACTAAAAAGCAAAACAAATATTTTATCATTGAATGTAAAAAATTAAGTGTAAACATATTTAAGGTAATTGTAAATTCATCTTAAAATTATATTTGCACTTTTTATAATGTAGCAATCTTCTTTTTTTGTGATCATTTTCAAATTAATCTACATGGTAAGAGAGTTCGACTTATTACTAGATTATAGGAAGTCTTCTGTGAATCATATTTACGTATCAGATTATAAGAGTATAGAAACTAGATTGGACTATATGAGTGTTGCAGTATATTTCAATTAAATCTATTTCAGTCGAGGCGTTAGTATTGGGATTATGTGTTTAAGGAAGACGAAAGGATTATGTGTTTAAGGTTTCGAAAGTTTTGAATCTCTAATTCGTCAGGTTTATTGTATTAATATACATCTCTGAGTATTTCTCTCAGAAGAACTATTTCATTGATACTATGCCATATTCAAGAGTCACAAAGAAAACATCTATACAATTTCCAAGCATTTACCTGAAAAAAATGCAATAAAAAAGCATAAATGCACATCCATTTCCATAGTTCAATAATAGTTGGGATTGCATCCGGGATCTTGCATTTTGAAAAACTATGGTTCTACTACTGAGCCATGACGAGCATAAGAGACATATTAAATAAATTATCAAATTAGTATCGAAATGAGCAGAAAACGAAAAGAAAGCAATATATGCTCAATTTTAAATCATTATCACCTTTCGTTGAAGGCTTTTTTCAATGGAGTCAAACCATTTTTCAATAAGCAATGATAGTAAATCATTTGTTTGGCAACAACTAAGTCATCTTTTCAAAATTTTTAATAAAAAAATATAGTTTTTAATGAAAGGAATATTGTCTGCTAATTTTCAAATTACATTCTCTCGTCGATTAAAAATTTAACCGTGGCAAGAAAATATTATATAACTTCAACAGTAACTCAAAAAAATAACGTTTTGCTAACTCAGACATACATGACAAGAAAAATCATAAGAAATTAGAAAGTAATGTCATTTAATTATAAGATATAATAATGCAGAATAATAGAGTAATTTCAGCAGGGAAATGTGGATCCTGTATACTAATGAAACTCGGTCACTGGTTGCTTAAATAGTACGAATTCAATGTAATATTTGGATATTCTTTTATAATTATTATAAAAAAATTTAATTAATTCAATTTTTCAATATTTTTGAGGTAGGCTTGACTTCTCTCACTGCTTTTTTTTCCATACTATTTCATTAAAATGTATATATATATTTACATATGTATGATTCAGTCGAAAAGAAAAATAGTAAATTTTTATTTTGACTTCGAACATTGTTTTGTGAAATATAGTAATTTAAAAGCTTTTATCTTAAATTTACTTTCAGCCATATAATAAGAATCATTTAAAACTTCAAATTGTATTAACAAAAAAAAAATAAATAAAATAAAATAAAATAAAAACACACACACACACAAATTTGCAAGTAATTAATTCGAAAGGATGCAATTTTATTAACCTAAAATTAAAACATTTTAGACATTAATTTTTTTTTTAAATTGATAACATATGCAATAAAAAAGTAAAATAAAATATTTAAATAGTTGAGTGGACTTTATATATATATATCCCAAGTATGTCTGATAATGAGGAACAGCAAAGTAAATTTGAAGAGGATGACGGTTAAACTTAAATTGGAAATCCCTTTCTAGTTTAACTGTAATTGGTGTGAATTAGAGTTAGTGCTAGGTTAAACAGTAATGTTCTAATTTAACCTATCACTAAATCTAATTTTAAAACTAATCCAAAGTTTAGAAAAGACATTTACTTTCTAAAAGCCAACCACTAAATCGAACAGCAACGCGTCACAAAAAATTCAACCAAGGTCAGATTCGAAGAGCCCACTACTTCAAAAAACCGCGCTCTTAATCTAGCATGAATCAACTTCATATTGTAAGAAGGATTTCGAATAAAAAAAAGAAAGCAAAGATTTCGAGATCAGAAGTGGGAGGGTTAAGAGCGACAGTTGCTCGGGCGAGGATCTATTTTTAATTTGAAAGAGAAGGAAACAAGGAAAATTATTGTCTCAGCTGCTGATGTAACACTGCTTCTTGGCGACGCGCGGGGCGACACACCAACCATAAGAAACCGTTTTCCGGCAGCCATTGGATGGTAATGAACTCGTCAAGAAGTGCACACAGTTAACATAAGGGTTACTCTCAAGAAAAGATTCTCTAATTCACACAATTCATAAGACAACTTTGGAAAAGGACGCAGCAGTTATTCACAGAACTCCGTTAATCATTCCCCCACGTGAGCTTTCGTCGTTTCACACGTACAATGCATGGATTGTATTTTGACATCTTTTGAATACAGAAAGCACACGTTTTTTCCTAATATATATATATATATTACTTTAAATAGTGCAAAACATTACATGATTTTACAAAATTATACGATAATACATTCATTAATCTAAATTGGCAAGGCAAATTTGCAGTCATTTAGAATTACGTTTAGCAGATGAAGCTTTTTAAAAGAAATCTAAACAATGCAGGAAGACAGATAAAATTAAACAGCAAACAGAAATTTTTTAAGCGAAGAATAAAGTTGAAATTAGCACACAAAAAATTAATTCGTGGTAACAGAAAAGTTTCTGCATTATAGGAGACAAAAAAATAGTAAAGTAGCATGACAAATTGGTTCACTATCATTAGCAATAACGAACAATTAATTATGTGAGAAAAATTAACTATCACTGTAATCAATGTCAGGTCACGGTTTATTTATTTGTATATTTTTCATTAAGACGGCAGAATTTGTATCGAGGAAAATCAATTAGCATAGAAAAAAATAACTGCAATTTATTCTCTTTAGGTAGCTGAAAGAGACTACAAAGTTATTTACGTGTTGAAGGTAATAAAAGAGACCAAACCGACAACGAAAACTGACTCGTTATCATTAATACTAATGAATAATTAATTATGTAATCAGTGAATAATTAAAACAGCGTCAAAGTGTTTCATTTTCGTGCGTCATAAATCATGTGAGAATAGTAACACGTTTTCAAAAACGTCCTTAATGAACCTTTTTCCTAACAGTGTTAAGCTAGAAATCCTTAAGAGAGTTAAAAATTATGTTCATATTAATAGTTTCATTTATTCCAAAATAAATCCGTCATTCATTTCACAGTAAAGAACAGCAATCTGAAATCCGTTGGAATATTGCTTAGTATGAATTCATGCAATGAGTGGTTGCGCAATCATTGGTTTCTTAATAAATACCATACTATTTAGCAATTCTTTTTTCTTCGTCAACTATTCGCAGATGTATAGAAATAAGTTTAGAGGATTCAAGTATAGAGTCAGTTAGAAGCCTAATCAGATTTCAACCACATTTCTAAAGCATGTTGGCATCAGTTGTTGCAGAAAATTAATCTTGCTTTGCATGTTTTTGCCTCCCATTACTATAAGGAAATTGTAATAAAATTTTTAGAGAAAATATTATGTGCTCTATAATATCTTATTTCCTTCTTCTTTCTGAATCAAATGTTCGTGAATACCCTTATGATTTCGCAGTTTAAGAGGTTGGTATAAGTACATGTGAGCAAGAGTAAACAGCACTTTTTCAAAACGTATACAAAATTTCAAAAATTGAAAAACCACTGGAGAAAGGCAGTTTTAAATCATTTAATACTATTGTGGTTTTTGCAATAGTTTAATACCACAATCTTATTTAATCTATAAATAGAAGAATATTAAGATTAAGTCTTTCGTATAGTTATTTGTCTTATTATAATACAAGCAATATAACATGTCAAGAGAAATGAACAATTATTAATATTTGCAATAGAAAATTGCTAAGAAACTTATAATTTCAATGAATTTAATTCACATTCTCATAATTTGACTCTTTATTAGCAGATAAAATGTGTATTTCAATCCCAACTTAGAAATGGTTATATATTTAGATAAATATATATGAGCGTTACACAACATAATATTATCATAGCTCTTTTTAATATTATAAGTTACAATCATTAATTATTGTATCCTTTTTAATGCTTACCACTAACATAATAGATGAAAGAAAATTTAATTTTCCAGGATTAAGATTTTTCTCGTTAACACCCGATCTCTATACGAAAATAAAGTAATTTCTCTTTATTTTCTGAGGTATTAGATTCATTCTTCCTTTTAATAGAACATAATGTGCAATATTTTTCACAATTATGTTCTGTTGATAGTGCAAGTTAATTTTAATTGAATATAATTTAAGGATCGGTTTTCCCTAAATGTTGAGATTTAACATATCAAGCAATTTGATTAGTTACGATTTTGAAAGTTGACTTTAAAAGAAAAATCTTAGTCCATTTCATATATAATCCCCCAAAATAGGTGACTATACGCATAAATTCTAACTTCACTTCAGAATCATTAGAATTTATAACAGTCTATAAAAATGTTTACTTTCAGACGAAGCTCAGCACTTTCCATCTTAAATACTCCACGTCTGGTGGATCTGTTTTTTATCAGCTATTCGGTTCTAAATTACGGGATGCATTCAGTTCTTTCTAAAAAGTGAGTCAGAGGAATATTTTTCCCCCCTTCTTGAGAATCTTCCCGTCGTGAGTTTTAAGCTTTTATCCCTTCTCATTTGCGGAGCACCCCCTGCACGGATATTTTTGTTCTTATAAACAAGCTTTCCTCCGTCTCGTTAAAAATAGGAAACTCTCTCCCCGAGGAAGTTTCCTTTAGACTTCATTGCCTCTTCCGACTTTGCAAACGGACCATCCCAGTTAAATGCGAAAGGACCGGCAATTAGCTCTGTGTAAGCTGAATCTGATTAAAGTCGCCTAATCTGATGAGGAGCGATGATTCAGCCTGTTGAGCCAAAAGCTGTCTGCGTCAATTTATCTCATATTTAAACCGCTATTTCGTATACAAGGGACTTTAAAACTCTGCTCTGCCTTATCTTGCGTTAACCGGAATCAAGCAGTGTTTGAAAGAAGGAAACTGTGACACCTTAGTAGAAACTGAATCGTTTGAACATAAATTAAATTAAAAATTGTTATAGATTAGGGAAATTTTCAAATAAAAATAGGACAAAAATCATCAATAAATAACTTATTATAATTCATCAATATCTGTTCTATTATAATTCATCACATTTCTTATAATAGAACAGAATTCATATTATAAGAAATGTGATGAATTATTTACATCAAGTTTTATCTGAACCTGAACTGATAAAGATAAAAGAACTAGTCTTTCCAAAACATAAATTTTCATAATTTCCTGATATCTTTATATCTTTTAATTTTGTAATCGCCATTCTAAATTAAAAATCAACTTTATTGGAACACTTACTTTAAACAAGAATGGCACGAGCAAAAAACTAGTAACTAAATTAGATTTAATATTTATTAATAAATAATAAAATGATTTTGTTTCAAAGTAAAATAAAACTGTTTTGGATTAGAACTAAATGAAATATTTATATCTTACTTGCGAAAGAAGTAAAATCGACTCTTTTAGAATAAATAACTTTAATCATATAAGCGGCATTTGTTAATAATTTACCATTTTAATGTATGTAACTCGAAGTGCACATTAGAAATGCTCTTAACTCGTTAATTTACATTATCACAATCAAAATATATTTTTTTAATTAAATTTTTTTTTCTCTTGCAAACATTGCAGAATATTTTTCTTAAAATGATTAAGGGCAAACATAAATCATAAGTTAAAATTTTTAAATTAAATAATTCAATATATAAACTTTTTACATTGTAATTTTATGAACATGTTTAAGAAAAATTTTATATAAAAATAAAATTAAGTCTCATATAACATAATTTTAATTAAAATATAAATATACGAAACTGATAATTGTTTAATCTTGAATGTAACTTTGAAAGAGCACAGCTAGGAATCCGAATAGGTCCTAATTTATGTCTTAAAAATATTTAATAAGTATTAATTAAATATAATGAAATCATTTCAATAACAAAACACCGGATGTTCATTGCCTGAGAATGGCTATCTTCAGATTAAACATAATAATATCAGATAACAGTCTGTTTATGAAATGGAATTAAGTAGGCGTAACCGCACAAAGCGGCTTTTTAATCGAATATGATACAGCAATTATTCTCAAATCAGGATGATTCATTCATTCAGCTAACTGAAGCATTCATTGATTGCTACGCAAGTTATGACTTTTACTTTTGAAACACTTTCAAACGGTGTTTCGAATCCTGTTGAATGCTGTTAAAAGAATAAAATTAGCATCTGAATCACCTATTCATCATTCCCGTAATCGGCCTGTTCTGCGCTGTCTCGCAAACGTTGAGTGATGTTTCCAGTTTCATTGAAAACAGTAATGCATTATATGTCATCACGGTCATGAAATGTCTACCAGTTCTACTGAATAAAACATTTTGGTCGCCTTAACCGATTCAGCCATGATAAGACGAATCGAGTAGACGTGAATCATCAGTTTTGAAAAGACCTGATAAAATCTTAGACCATTTGTCATTCTACTTTTAATCATCTACAGGTCAGCTCATATTTATGCACTGGCATTCAAATCATCTCTGCCATACTTACTCTAAAGTCAACCAGCAGCAGAGAGAGAATCGTTGAATAGACCACTGAATTCGCATTCGTTGATCTCCCTGTTCAAGACTAATTCGTCCTTTACCAACTAGAGAAAGAAGAAGGGCATGAAAAAACCCACCAATCTGCAAGCACCACATATTCTCACGAAGATAGGAGAGATACTTTAACTATGACGTCAGAAGGTCGAGAGGTCAAACATTTGTTTAAACGATAAAAAGTCAGGAAGAACGAGAGCAAGTAATAGATTTTTTTTCTTAAGGGATGAATTTTCAAGTCTCTGCTTGGGTAATGCTGGGCATAAGGAAGCAAAAATTCTCAGCTTTCATCGCCTGAGCAAAGAGAAGAGATAACACCATCCATCTTTCCTCGGGATGTTATCGGCTGGAATCAGGAGAGGGACAGAAATCTATAATCCATCTTCTTATCGATAGCCTAAGCATTTTGATTGGTCAATGACAGCAATCAGGAAAATGCAATTTCTGAAAGTGGTTTATTGTTAGAATTTTCTTCTATTTTTTCCGAAGTTACAGACAGATAAAATATGAGTCGAGAGCTTTCTTTTTCAGTTTTATTATAAATATAATTTCGTAATTAAAAGAAATTTCAGGAAGTAATTTTTCACAATTTTACATTATTTTTTTACCAAGAAAGAATAATGTTCAACTTATATGTCAGCATTCAAGAGAATAACAGAGCAAAATGAATACTTGTTTTATTTGTATTCAACGGTCTTAAAGAAATATACAATTAAATAATGGCTTTTAAATTAAATAAAAAAATAATATTAAGCAACACATTAAAAATTACAGAAGGGCAATCAGAAATGTATATTTTCGTAAATTATGAAAACGAATTTGAAAGATCTTTTTAATATTAGCATACTTAAATACATTAGAGCAATAATCTTATGCAAAGTTTTCATTATCCTAAGAAACACAAATTGCAATAAAATGTTATAGATCACACTTTACACCAAAAAAAATTTGTTAGAATAAAAAATTTTAAATAAAACAAAATTATGGAAAACTACAAAAATTGCATTTAAATAATGTATGAAAAAGTAACAAGATTTAAAATAAGAAAGAAGAAGAATATTTCATTAGAATTATATAAATACATTTTAATACAAATTTTAGAGACAAATATCTTTAAAGTAATATAATACCATTACTTTCATTTGCTATTGTTTTTCCCATTAAACGATTAATACAAAATCGGTAAATAAGTTTTCAACCAAGTTGTCTTCATTTAAACAGTAACCTTGCTTTAAGGAACCGTAACAATAACTTAATTTCTTTACTAATTTATTCGCAAATCTCTTGATTATGCAAAATTCAATATTTTCCCATTTATGTATAATATATAAATATAATAGAACAGAAACACGATTTCATGATTAAAATCTAATTTTATACATATAAAACCTTTTTAACGTGAAAAATATATAAAACATTGTAATATAAAATTTTAATTTTTTTTAATAAAACAGTTGTATTCACCCTTATGATGATATTTTATTTTAGTGGTGATTTTTTCTTTGCTTATAAAACAATATACAAAAAAAAGATACATATATTTATTCTTATTCTTATTAATATAGTTTCATGAAACTACAACTACAAATTACCTATTTTTTCTAATACAAAACATTTCAGTGCAAGCCAAAATAATGAAACTGATACATGAGGAAAGGATAAATTGGAAACAATGACGTTGGTGACGCATAATCGCGCCAACATTCCTTCACGTACTTCGATAGAATGGCGTATTATTTCCCTTTGTAATTTTTTTCCCAAATGCTTTTCTCAGAGACTGAAGGCGAAAAATTCTATCGCGAAATATTAACTGTTTATTTTTCACTTAAAATTAGAAAGTGTGAAAATAAAAATAATACTTAAATCTTTAGAAAAAGAATTTTAGGTAATTTAATAGGTAGTTAATTATAAAGGAAAATATAATCGAGAATCTATCTTTTTAACGTTTCCTTTATGTTAGACGAAATTTATTTATAAATAGTGAATCTCAAAATAAGAACTGTCATTTTTTTTAACAAATTTGTCTTTTTACTATTATCAATGAGCAAAATTGAAGATATAAGAAAAGAAGATATATTATACTTTTAACTCCTAATAAAAAATAAATTTACATTGAAAAGTAAATAATTTAAATTTGTATGATTAATTTAGAAGTAATTACTTAATAATTAAATTTATTAAAGGGAAATTAAAAATTATAGCAACATCGTACAATACTGATAATATTTTAAACAAATTTAAATGGTTAACTGTTTATATATGTAATATACTATCAGTCACAACGTTTGAAGAAATTTAATTAAATCTGTAAATATACAGCATTAACATATAATAGATATTTTATTAAAAGAGTACATTTAACGATAATCATCAACCAATTTTGACTTTTAGATTCTGCATGACAAAGTTTACAAAGTTGTACAAGTTTAAATGTTGAAAAAAACTTCCAAGTTAAAATTACTCATTTCCATTATTTCATGATTAAGTTTAAATTAACGATTAATTTTGAAGAATCATTAATTGAATCATGATTGAATTAAATTGAATCATTACATCACGATTAAGTTTGAATAACGTAAGCCATTTACTAATTAAAACATCTTTAAAAAATAGAAAATTTTAAGAATTGTAAAAGTTCCAAAAATTTTTTATTTTTATTTAATTAATTTATTTATTTTTATTTATTTATTTTTATTTTATTATTATTATTGTAGAATACAAAGAAATACAATAAAGCTAATCATTAACTTGATGTAGAATATAATAAAACTAGTTTTCTATATCTTTTATCAACAGAATACAAGTATATTCATCAAAATTATATATTTGAAAGATCTAAAACTATAAAGATATAATAATATTAACGCGACCCTTATGTAACAATCTATTAGCGAATACGAATTCAGTATTCTTTCAGAACTGTACTTCACTAAATTTGTGAGTTCTGAGTTTCTATCGTTTTAGTTCTTTTTAAAGAGACTTGTATAATCTATTTATTAGCCTTGTGTCATAAGCATCAAAATACTAAATAATATTCTATACACACTGATGATTATATAATTCAAAATATTCATGGACAACACTTATAAACTAAAAAAATTCCAAAATTTTTAATGGGTGATATTTTTATTAATCAAAAATAAAATATTTATAATATTGTCGAAATATGTTATAAGGTCTAAGCGATAAAGACTTAAAAATTTTTAATAAGATGCTTAGGAAACATTTTTATGTAAATATACAACAGCATAATCCACTATTTAATATTTACTCTAAAAAAAAAACGGATCAGAAATTATTTTAGAACAAGAACTAATATTTAAAAACAATATAATTTGAAAGAAAATATTTTACAAAAGTCTTAAAATAACTGGATAAATCTACTTAATATGATATGTTTAGTAATATTTTTAATGCAGAATGATAGAATTAAAGTAAACTTGATTTAAAATTATACTTTAACAATTTTTAAATTTTCTAATTAAATCATATTTTTCATATTTTAAATTACATGTTGAACAGAATGTAATTCTAAATATGTAGTATTAAAATAAAGCTTAATTCTGAACTATAAAGAAATTCCACAAATACCATATTTATACAAAAAAATTTTTATGTTGTATTATTTCATAGTTCAAGAAATGAAATTTTACTGTACATCCTTCGTTCATATCTTTAGAAATTCTACAAGCATGCATATTTAATCATTCAAAAGATCATTCAAAGAAAAATTGATTTGACAACACTTTTATCGAGTAATCCTACAGTGTTACTCACCTCTATAATGTACTGAATTTAAATATATATTTTATAATTAACTGTAACAAAATACTTTTTCTCTCTTTCCATTGTTTATTTGTTTAATATTGGATAAACACAAAGATCCTTGAAATTAAAGAAGTATTTTTCTCAAAAATACTTTTCTATCATTAATTTTGAGCTATCATAATTTGAACTTATAGAAATTGAACAGATTCATTACAAGTGAAATTGATTAACAAGTGATGAAATAAAATTCATTTCATGAAATATAATTCAAATTTTTCCAGCGAAAATAATGATTTTTTATAAAAAATATGTGTCTACTTTTTATTATTCAACATATTCTAATACTCTAAATTAGTATTATAATAAGCTATGCCATTCTATGCATATTTTCTATAATGCTATGCATATTTTCTTAATAAAAATATGCATAGCATTTCATTTTTGCGTTCCTAAGAACTTTGATTTTATAAATAAGTTTGAAATCACGGTCAGACAATTAGAATTTTTGAATTAATTTTCGATAGTATACCTTTACAAAACAATCATTTTTAATTAGCAATCAAATAATATATTGTAAATTGCTTTGTTTATTATTCCCTAAATAGGAATTCGATTTTCTTTTCACACATAATAATTTAAAAAGAATTTCGTCCAAAAATTATTTCTAAAATCTATTTAATGATTTGAAGTGAAGTTGAGTATCAAATAAATAAAAGATAATTAAACTTTTAATGCCCGGAACATATAGTGGTACAAAAGTACAATTATATGCATTGCATATTTATATACTAAGATAAAATTATTTAAATAAAAAAATCAATTCCATAAAACAAGCTTTAAATTATTAAGTACATTTTTTTAAATGTTTAAGATTTCTGAAGTATATTTAGTAGAAAATTTTTTTCCATAATACATATACCATAAATTTTCCTTCTACAATATTTACATTTAAAATTCCTAAAATTAGCTAAGTTGACGAACAACTGGCGGTTATGATATTAACCGCGCCTACATTTTGCGTCACCACATGACTCAATCAGTAAAAATAAATAAAAATTATCATTAGGTGAGCTTCAAATATAAGCCGTAATTACAGGGAAACAGGTAGGCATTTGATAAAACAGTTAAAACGCCATTAAGTTTATAGGTAGATAATATCATGCAGAATAATAATGTTTTAATTTGTTAAAAGAAATAATATACAAGCTGTAATATGAGTTTTTAGTATTATGATTGTTTCCACTTTATTCTGGTTACTATAATTAATTCAGATTGATTAATTTACGTGCACTGATTCAGGAATGATAAATCATAAGCAATTTTAAATGTAATTAAGAAAGCTAAGGAGTTATGAAGGAACAAATAAAAGCTTCTTTAATAAACATTTTAACAGACTTCTATAAAAACAGCATGTAGAAATTAAAGTTGCTGTTTTGAACCTAAATTTCTCCACACAAAACCACAGAATCAAAAAACTAAATAGACATAACAAGCAATTAATTTTATGCAATTAATCATAATACACACAATTATCATTTATATAATCCATTTATTCATTCAATAAATAGGTTTTGAAGTTTGCCAAAAAGTAACTTTTAATATCAACAAACTGCAATAAAATATTCTTATAATAAATAATCTTGCCGAATCTATTTTAAATCAACTTTATGATATGAATTTTCATGTCATATAAGTGTTGATTTTTGAAATTTTTTTACTTGGTAAAATTTAAATGTTGTCTAATTACTTTAATTGAATTAAATAATTTCTTTTTATAGTTGTTCTTTATGTTTTCCATATTTTGAATTTACTTGTATCGCGACTTTGGAATTGAAAGTTACATTATATCAGAAATTTAGATCCTCTAAGGGTCACTTCAGATTTTTATTTCCCTTTTTTAACTAAAATTTAGCGTTCGATATTTATAGTTTCTAATAATTTCAATATCTTGCTATAATCTTGAAAATAAATTAAAACATAAAAGTACTTTGTATATATGTGTAGCAATTTTATGTACACATATTAGTGTATATAAGTATTCTTGTAAAAAAATGCTTAAAAAGTGCATGGAAAGTACATATTGGAAAAATAATTGGAAAGTAAAACTTAAATTGCAATAAATTTGGATAAAAAATTTTTAAAAAATAAAATATCAATATTAATACACTCTCATATAATTTTTGTCTGAATGATCGTATTTGTAGTATTCATCACATATAATCAAAAAATATCGAATTATCTACAGTAGCGAAAAAAAAGTACTTTGCTATAATCAGAAATCTACATTAACCTTTCATGTACATTTGAATGAGCGAGACTCGTCATCTGCTTATTTCAATACATTAAAGTCTTCAAGTAATTCAGTACTTAAACGGTTAAGTACCTTTTACTTATAATTAATATGAATTGTACTTATATATTGCCTGATTTTTTACTCTTGTGTGAAGAATCAACTTTTTCATAAATTTTGATTTCATATAACTTCATATCCAACAACTTCAAATGATTACAATTGTCGAGCTAAACATCTACCTAATTACTATCTTTGTTTTAATGTAATTTAATAAATTGGCAACAATTGAGTTGTTATACTTCGATATTAAGACATTATTTTTTGGTAAAAATTGCCAAAAAATAACATCTTAAATATTTAAAATAACGTTTTAAATTTAACAAACGTTGTTTGTTAAACTTAATGATGTGACACGATAAAAAATACCGTTTGCAATCCAAGTATCTAAAAAAAATTCATGTATTTTTTTAAATAAATTATAGTAGTTAAAAAGATGTGATAAATTGAGTGTATTTTTCAATAAAATTGCAGTAATTAAAAGAATCATAAGTAAATAAAGCGTAAGGTTCAGTACTTTTCACTCAATATAATTATATACTCTGATAATAAAAACTAAGAAGTTTATATCCAGAGAAAGAAAAGTATTTTGAAACTGTAATCATTTGTTTTCTTTTTTTTGAAAAAAAAAACTTTTATAATTAAAGCCATCAATAAAAATCTAATATCACAACTAAAGTAGAAACTGATTAAGTGTTATAGTAGCTCTTGGATGGGTAAACCTTACAGAAAAAAATTTATCACACACTAAAAAGCGAAACCTGTAACTAATTGTAACAAATATAGCAGCTTTTCTAAGTATTTGCATGCATTCTAAAATATTTGAGAAATAATTTGGCGTTTGGGTATTTTTTATTCATTTTTTTCATTGCTAGGGAGCTAAGTACACGACGCGAGTTCCAAGCAACTCTAGGACAGTCATGCTTACGAGCTTGCAAAGCGGGAATAGAATATATTTTAAAATTACATAAGAAAAAAAATGTTAGAAAATATATATATATATATATATATATATATATATATATATATATATATA
>JAPDSC010035109.1:61907-73734 GCA_026290005.1 Latrodectus geometricus | reverse complement strand
ATATATATATATATATATATATATATATATATATATATATATATATATATATATATATATATATATATATATATATATTGTATTAAATATACTAATAGTATTAAAAAAATGTTTGCTATTATAATAGTTTGAGAACCATATAAAAATTAACTTTCATACTTTTCATAAAAAAAAAATAGATATTTTATAAAATATTGTTCTCAAAAAAAATTTCAACAAGATTCTTTTTGGGGTTAAATGCGCATACACATTTATTATGAAAAGACTGTGTTTTTGATAATTTTAATAAATAATAAGTATTTGCATAAAAATAACTCATTCTTAGCTTTTCTATTTTGTTTACAATTTATGATATGATTCATAACAAAAATAATTTTTGCAAAATAATACTTATATTATTTTTCATGAAATGAAAGTTGAAGTTTATATTCGAATTATAATAAATTTCATTTTCTCTAAACAAATGGAAAGAAATCCACCCCGATGTCCATTTTTTTACAAATGAAGTAAGAAACTTTTACTGTCCCAATTCACATAATAGTAAATAAATTATGAAAAACAATTAATATTTACAAAATGCGCTTAGAATATACAAAGATAAACAATTGTAAGAAATTCCAAGAAAAAATTTTAACTCGGGCATTTTAAAAGTCACAAAACTAATCAATTCACAAATTGAAAAAATATTTTTAACTTCAGTAATGAAATTCTGAAATGCTTCAATAAAAAATTTAAAAATGTTTTAAATAAAATTTAAATTCCAAACATATTTTATTTTTTTATTATCAACAAACATATTGATTATAATAAATTATAATATTATTACATATTAATAAAAGATTAGATTACACAATAATAAAAAAATTAGAAAAATTAAAAATAGAAATAGTTTTGAGTGCTTTTAAATTTCAAATATATTTCAATACTTAGATATAACTCATAATTAAGCTGCTTGTCTTTTTTGGACCTTGCGCCACAAAACCCAACCAACCTGTGCTCAAAATTAAAAAATAAACTAATACAAGAAAAGCAAACAAGACGAAATTTAATTTTTAATATATTAAAATTAAAAGAAAATCCCTAAAACTCAGTTTGCTCATTACATTTAAATTTTCCTCAACGTTAAAAGCAGTTTAGATGATTAATCTTTTAATGATCTTCAAATTTATCAGATTTCTATAACATCGCTCGAGTTACCTTGATTTACCATTCATAATTCTGCCTTATTTTCAATACATTCCATTTATCTTAACTCTTGCATTAATAAATCAATTATGAGGTAACCATATTGTAGCAATAACGAACAAAAATCTTATTAAATATGGAATCATAATTCCATTTAAATTTCACAATGATTAATTTTAAAGGGGATTATTATTCACTGGAATTTTTGGATAACATATTTTTCTTAAATGTTTCGAGAAATCTAAATCAAATTCTTATGGATAATATTTTCAAGTTCTAATAGAGAGAGAGAGAGTTTTAAATAGAATTTTTTACATAACTGTCACCTGACATTATCAATATTATAATTAATATAAACTTTAAAATACATCTTCTCATGAAGATAATGCATATTAAGACCTTCTTTCTTATCGCCAAGATTCTATCATTAAAATTAGAAGAAACTGGGAAAACGATTAGGAATTAATTTTAATAATAATTAATATAATTAAACTAAATTTCATTTAAAACCTAAAAACATCCAAATTAAATGAATAAAATTTAATGAATTTAATAAAAACCCAAACTCTCTCTCTCTTTCACATAAAAATCGTTTAAAAAATTTAATTTTTTTAGAATATATGAGCAAAATTATTTAGGAAATACAATAAAACACGCGATTTTTTTTTTATAATAACAAAAACGAAAGCCTTTAATTCGACATACAATAAAAACAACATATATAAAAAAAAATGCTTATCACAGGAATTTTTTTTTTTTTTTTTTTTTTTTTAAGAATCTTATTACCTTGTTTCACAGCACAATTTTCTAACAAATGTTTCGTTGTGTGTGTTGTTACAAACAATAAATTCAAAACATATAAATATTCACACAGAGAAGAATGAAATCTTAATATATGTACCAAATATCAACTTTTTTGATTTGATGTTTTCTTGCGGACACATTTCAATCTTATAATATCAATACTGAAATATTTTGCAATTGAAATTATTTTAAATTCAACATAGAATGATATTAAATAATTATGTAGGAAATATATAAATTTTTCTGGCAGAAGTGATGTATTATTAAAGCGGAAATTCTTTTTAAAATAATATAATACTAAAATATTTATGGCACTCAAGGAATTAACATAATGAGTTTAATTGAAAATAGAGCTACAAATTATTGCATAAAAATTTATCAGTGAAAGTATCAATATTTCCAGGACCTAAGAACAATTAATAAAAGCAATTCATTGTGCATTATAAAGATTTAAAACAACGGTTAAATTTTAATTCCCCTTTTTCGCCAACTCGCGAATTTGAAGCGCTTTTTCGCGCATGCTCATTCATTACTTTTTTGTTTTAGCCTTTTCATAGTCGTTAATTAAGTTTCACTTTGAAATAGAGGCAGAATTTTCGCCATTGTATCGGCGTTTTTGAAAACGCGCCAAGCAGGGGACCTGAAGCACATTTTCACCCAAAACAACTTCTATATCGAAATATAAGTAAATAAATAAATTTACTCAAATTCTGTATATATATATATATATATATATATATATATATATATATATATATATATATATATATATATATATATATATAACCACTTGTTTTAACGTAAATCATGTGATATACGAATATTTGCATAAGTCAGTATGAGCCATTTCGCCAAAATTGTATTTATACAAATGGGCCTAGAAATGTTTTAATTTCGTAATAGGGTTGCCAAAAAATATGCTGCATCATCTTGTGACCACATACATTAGAATAATTGTTTTTTCACGTTCAAAGTAACTTGCTCGAACTTTTATGCAAACTTGCCACGAATTTCATTATTTGAAAATAGTTCATTAATGAAACTTCCGAGACTGATTTGAATATTACTACCTATGGTCTCAAAAACGGAATAGACTGAAAGCATTTGATTAAAAGCTAACTGGAAAAACATTACACATGGACACATACCTAAATTAGAACAAATTATCTAACAAAATGTAGAAATCCGTGAAAATCAGAAATAATCATAAACCTTAAACTTATTCCAAGAGAAAAACAAATAGGAAGACACACACTGCTACTTATTACAACAGAAATGTCTGTCAAATCAACTAGATTAAAGTTAAAAAATTTATGTTACATTATTTTTTATTATTGTTTACATAATATTTTTTAATATTTAATTTAACATATTAAAACATTTTTACTTTAAAAGTAAGAAAAAATATATACATACACATCAATTAAATAAACATTCGTTTTGGAAAACTTACTTATTGTCTTCTTATTTTTGTCAATGTTATCATGTTATTTAATAAAATGATTTTTAATAAAATTATATGAAAAGGCATATATTTGTTTTAAATTCAGTTTAGTTATTTTTAATTTAAAAAAACTGAATTCTTTTCTATAAACCATTACTCAATTAACTCTGAAATACAGTTCTGTACAAGGATAGGAAATAATAAGATAGTTACTCCAGTAGTTAATATACATTATAATGAAGAAATTATGAATAATGTTTAAAAAAAAATTTCTTGGGTTAAACAATCGATTGTAATACAAAAAAACTTCGCTCTCAAATTAGAGATACTGTATCAATGGATAAGGACTGAATTTGTTCGTAAAATTTCTTTCACCTCACCGTACAAGAATTAAATAAATTGAATGATCGCTTTGATTAAAAAACTACATAGAAGTAAAAATGGTAAGATTCATAAGAATATTTTATGTATAAATAATTTTGTTTCAGTTGAAAGAAAACATAAATTTTGATTTTGTAGAGCAGAAAAAGTGGACGAACTGTTCTGATACTATTTATGCATCAATAAATATTTTTGCATGGTGTAAAAGTACTCCTTATAAGATGATAAATAAAAACAAAACTGGCCATAATTATTAGAAGTCGGGAATAATTTCAAGGTACCGAAAAAACAAATAAATATATACAACAAAAAAATTGAGATTTTCATTTCATGATAATTTTTTATACTTTGCTTTAAGATTAGACAAAAAAATATGACAAAAATACAAAGGTGAATTTTCTTGAAAATAAAACATTTGTATGGTTGTATTACAACTGAAATTAATACATATTGTATGGCTATATTACAAAATAGCTTTGTTCTTAAAATGCATGGTACCCGAAAACGAGTACTGTATTTTGAAAATGCAATCTATTTAGAATTTCTTTAATTTAATGCAATATAAGCAGGAGGTATGTTGATTAGCTAAGTAGTTTAGGTTGAGTCCCAGGAGAAACGCATGGGTTTTGTTGCTATGAGCTTCTACCAACTATATGCAATAATTGTCATAGGGAATTTAAAAAATTTCTCATTTTCACTTATTATGCAGTTATAGTACAAATACATTTTCTTTCAAGTTATAAAAACAGTATTGAAACTAGTAAAAAAAAATATTTGAATTTAGTAGACATAAATAAGACAAAAGGCTGTTCAATGGAAAATTTCTTAACATCAAGAAAATTATACAAAAATTATTGAATTATAAGTCTCCATCAAAGGATCGAAAGCAAATTTATTGATGGGCTAAAACTATCAAAATAGTTTTACCCATAACTATTTTGATAATGAGATAAAACAATTTTAATGGTTCCATCCAATTATCCATTAGGATATAATTATTATTCTAGATTAAAACTTCGACACATGAAAAATCATTTTTGTATTTTTCGATAGCATAATTTTCGTAATCACCACATGATCAATTATCGTAATATATTATACATTTTTTATTTATTTATGATTTAAACAGGCAAAATCAATCAAAAGCCGTTAAAATTTAAAATGCGTTTTTCCGCTTAATTTAAAACATTTTCACTGTACAATGTCTATAAAAAATTTGAAGATATACTAAGAATTGCAGATTTCAAACAAAAAAAATTTTGGAACTTTTCAATAGCTAAGTAATTTAATTTCAGATTTCATTTTATCTTACAGCTTCTAACCAATAGTAATTGAAAACTTAAAGTTCCTGATATATAAGAAAATTCTGTAAATATTGTGCTAAAGTTAAAACGATTTTTTACGGAAAAAAAAATTAAGTTTCACTCGTAAAACGTCATTCGAATAGTTCTTATAAATATTTAAAAAATTTTAAAAAACACATTTAATTCATAAAATATAAATATTTATATGAATCATTATTCTTAATAAGCAACCTGTCATTATCTTCAAACTATTCCGGAAAATTATTTGAATTTGATGTGTACGAAACATAAGACAATAATTAAATGTTATTTATAAGGAAAGAAAATGACACCGAGATAAACGGAAAACCTAAAGAAAATAATAATAATTTAAACGACATTTCCCTTTTTATATAATACTTATACACGATATTTAAATGTGAATCAAATTTATAGGTATCATCTGCATATATTTTTATTCCGATATCGAAATATTTTTATTCATATCGAAATCTACAATAAGTAATAAATAAAATATAAATATAATAGTCATTAATTTCTTATTATTCCGGGTGAAATAATTATTTGTCTTTTGATATAGTAGTTTTCCTTTGAAAAAATGTAAACAATATTTTTAGTTAATAAAGCACACCCAAAATCTAGAGCATATTTAAGAATATGGAACAAAAAGTAGTTAAATTATGTAAACAGAGTTGGGCAGAATGAATAAAATGATATCAAAATTTGTTGTTGTTATTAGTAAAATTTACTAAGTAAACTGTATAGGCATGGCAAAATTTTAATTTGTAAAATTTGAAATTCAATAAAATACGTTGGGTTAGAAGCAAAACTTGCAATGATTTTATTTTAATAAAAGTCGCTAGCGTGTAATTAAGAAAAAAAGAAAGTAAAAATTGTTACTTGACATACTTTATCGTCAATTCTGATTGCATCATTTTCTCCGACTTGTGAAGTAAGTCCTGATAGGTCCCTTTCAGCGCGCACAGAACTTCGAAGTTTCTCCTTTCTTCCTCCCTAACTCGCTTTTAGAAACTTTTTCCGTTAAAAGAATTTTTCTAGGACTTGAAAACTTGAGCTAATTCAACAGCTGAGATTCCTTGCGGTCAGCCTCTCAAGCTAACACGTGATTATCACGCTATTTAAGTTTTTAGAACAAAAAGGCATTTTTTGAAACAAAGAGAAAAAAAAATAACTTTTTTCTCCTCGCCAGAGGTACTTGATGTTGCGGTGGTTATTCACTTTCTATTCAACTTCTGTGATACTAGTTGGTGAGGTTTCGTTCTTCTGCTACAACTGACGTCAACTAAAAGCTGCTAATCGCACAGCCAATCGGAAATGAAGGTGGAGCTTCGTGAGGTGGTTGAGTATGTGAAATACATGTTAATTTTCTTGCTTTCTCGGTTTGTATCCGCAATAGGGGAAGTTTTTGACAGAATAGTAGTAATTAACTTACACTGCACTTGGTTTCCAATGCTTTATAAAAAAGAGAATATTAATGCGATAAAATTCAAAATTTTCGTCAAAAATTACGTCGATAGCGTATGAGATACATAAAAGTTAATCAAATAATTTATATGATGAGTTAGCAAAATCATTGTTTAATGAAACGAAGGAAAATATAAATGTGTGTGTGCATTTGAATATCAAAATGGTCTTTTTAAGTGAGGTGAAATATTTATTGGTAACCATAAAGTAAAAATTATTTTATTTTAGCAATGGATTTTAAATACATCGATGAATATTATGGTAATAATTTAAAAAGGCTATTTTCAAATTACTTTTTCTCAATAAAGATTAAATTTATTGGAAATGTTCACAGTAAATCTTTCCTTGATTTAAAATCACTTAAACACTTTGGGAAATATAAATTTAATAGTATTTATTAATCTTAAACACAAATTTAATAGTATTTATATTTAAAATATACATATTAAGCAATTTATAGCACTTTCAAAGTTTAATTTTTTTTACCTGCCTTTAATTTTCTCAATTTAAAATTTTTGGTTAAATATTTTAGTTTTTATATGAGCTTAAACTCAGTATTTATATACACAACACTGCATCAATAATACTGTCATTAATTATTTAGGTCCTATGCTTCAATTAAAGGGTATTTAGTTCCTTTATATTGAAAATCTATCATAGAAAAAAAAAATGCCTCTTTGATTATACTTTCTCAATATCTTCATGTATTTTGATTTATATTTTAATGAAATATTTAAATACAACATGTGAAAATTCATACCGAAAAACTTATCCCGATGTTGAAATTTTTAATTAAACCCTAGATTAATTGAAAGTATAAAAAATTCACTATAAAATTTTTTTTTAAACTATAATTTATTGAATAAGTAGTGAAAACAAATTTTAAGAATCCAGTATAGATATTAAGTAGTTAATTTCTTTTAAGTCCGAAAAATCTATATTAAATTTACAGCAATTTTTTTATTCATCAGTTTACAGAAGTTATATTGCATACAAAAATTACAACTCAGTTTCGCGAAATTTAGCGTATCTAGGCATTACTACCAGCCAACTCCATTGTAAAAAAATCTCTTTTGCTTTTACATATAATTACTGCAGCTATATATCTTAAAGTTTTGGAACTAAAATATATATCTAGACAACTTATTAAAGAAGTATTTTTAAAACTGTTTTCGTAAGTGTTTATACACATATAAGTACTGTTCAAAGACTATTTTCTGAAGAATCGTTAAAATAGGGTATACAGATGAAGTACAAAAATAAATGGTACCTAATTTTTTTTTTTTTTTTTTTTTTTTTTACTTCCATTTACTACACTAGTTATAGGAAATTTGTGATGCTATAAAGTGAAGAGAATATAATTTTTTTAGCTGAATACATTATGAAAAAATTAATGTATAAAATATTTAGATTTATTAATCTGAAATTATCTCTGAATCATTTTTCATATGCAGAACATATTTTTTAAAGCTAGCAACAACTAAAAGATTTGTACTCTTAGATATCATTTTTTATTCACTTTATAAATTTAATTTTTGTAAAATTAAAATTTTTTACAAATAACTTTTTCAAGTTAATAAAATTCTTAATTGTCTCATTGACATAGCAAAATGTTATAGAAGGCAAATTTTGAAATGTAGTACAAATTCAGAAAAGTAGTAAATTCTGCATTTATATATTACACAAAAAAAAAAAATATTAAAATGACTGTTTTACTTGCGTCAAACAAAAGAAATTTACACATCTTTTATATTGGGTCGTTCAGAAAATCATTTCTTTTTTCCCACCTGAATCAGTTTTTTGCTAGTGAAAGCCAACCATTTTATCAGCATAAAATCATGCTACAACCAGAAAGTTTGTAAAAAGTTTTAAACTTGAATTGAGATCATACAATTCAATAAAATATTTATTGGCTAAACGTTTTTCCTTTTCATATAAAGCGAAATAACTTTCTGGATAACCCAATATTAATGCAGTTTTTTTAGACTATTTGTAACAAGATCTTTAATGAGTAAGAGCAATGAATTTCAAAAATTCATTATTACAACACTTGGTTGCGTTAATTTTGCAATTAAAGTAATTTCTTATAAAAATTGATTTTCAGAGTTTGAAGGTTAGAATAATTTTTCAGTTCCTAATTTTTTTTATAGGAGTCTCTGAACTTTTAATTTATGATTTTCATATGGGGGTACAATGAAATTGTAACAATTTTAACTTTTATAGATTAAGAAATACAATGCATTTAAACAGTAAAATTATTTAATAGATATAAAGCAATATCAAATTTTAAGCAAAGAAATCGAAAGATAATTTTCATTGCAAAATTACCATACTTATTTAAAAAAAAGCAAATTTAAAAATATAAAACATGCTTTTTTGAGTCAATAAAATTTTCAACTCATTTATATAATAGAAACAATCTTTATTTTGAAGCTATGCATTCTGTTAACTTCAAAAATTAACATGCAAAATAATAGACTCCAATTACTTTTCGTAACTATCAGTTTTAAAGTATTCTAACTATAACCAAATGTGAGGGCTAATTTTCATTACAACAAAGTTTATATTTATTCTGTTTACAACAAAAACATTTATGAATGCAATTTATGGGAGATAAGGAATCACATAAAAACGTCTTGTGCTTATAGGAATGCATTTATGTTGAGGATTCAAATTTATGATGAACAATGTTTTCCTTTAAACGTTTATCCAACAAAAACTTGGATATTTGAGTAATAGTGAAATTTTTGTAATGTTAAGAAAATCCATTTATAGTTTTACAGTAATGATACCAATTAAAAGCAAATAATGCAAAATTAGTAAGCATAAAAGAATGCTTTTTTGCTGTACAATATTTTACAATAGTTAAAGAAAACTTCTAAAAATTTAAAATATCATTATGACAAAGGTTGAGAATATTTCACACTTTATTTCGATTAAATCATAAGCTTGTGGTAAAAATGATAAATTGCATTAATCAACACAAATGTATTATAAAATTTGCAAATTTTCTAAAACTAAGAAATATTTAAAAAGTAAAGTTTTCTTTAGATAACTTAATTCACACAAGATACCATTATAGTAATTTATATGCAGAATATAAAATTTATCCCCAAATCAATGTGAATATCAAAATAATTTTTTTTATACCTCAATTTAACTTGCTTATATGAGTATGTGAAATATGCCTAATAGGATCAACTTTTTTAATGGAATACATTCAAAATTAAAAATACAGTATTTTAAATTATCCTTATACTTGTGTAGCAGTAAAAAAAACTGTTAAAAAACAGTAAAAATTTTCAATTGCTAACAATTTATTTTGAAATTCAAACACAAATAAGCAACGTATGTACATAAAGAACTATGAAAATTATTATAAATACTTTTAATGTGGTTTGTGCTGTTTTTGCTGTAATTTTTTTGCAGAGTATTTTTAAAAATACCTGCTATAAATTTGCATACATCATTAATACAATATTAAATATTTGATGAATGTCATGTTACATAAAGTAATACATTTCTACCTAAAATTCCAATCTCACATTAGAAGAAAAAATCTGATTTCCACGTAATTTTTTAAATAGTATTAGAAGTTAGTTTTTTAAATGACATTATTTTTGTAAAAATAAAAATTACTGGCATTTCAGATGGTGATTTTTATTTTGGAAGTTTTAGTAATGAGAACACTATTCTGAACTGCTTGCAAAAGTACACATCTATATAAATACTTTGTAAAAGAAGCACACATAGCACAGAAGTATTGGAAAGAGTTCTTTATTTAATCTTTTATAATACAATTCTGAAGGAATATACAAAGAATTTATATCAGGCTTTTATAAACTGCATAGTATCAGATAATTCTGACCAGCAATTTTAACAATCCCAGGTGCTACACCTCAAAATAAACTTGATATGCAGAAATTTCATTTTTAATATTCTATTGCTCAGCAATGGTTTTATACATTACAAAATTATACATTTATAGCACCTTATCACACTGGATCAGATAAGATAATTACTACTTAAAGTGCACTTAAATGAAAATCCAAATAGTAATACTTTATCATTTTGTATTTTTCAACTTCAAAAGTAGATTATTGCTTTGCTGATCAATTCAATTTGCAACAAGTTTCACCATTGCAACAAGGTTTGTACTCCTTTTTTTAAAAAAATTCGTTTTTTTTCTTTCAATATATTATTTTATAGATGGCATATTTAAAAATAACTCTACAAAACAATTGCATGTTTGGCTCTTAATGAAGGTAAAAACCTACCCATGGTATAACAGCTAAAAAAATATTGTAACCATCACCCCAAGCTTTTCCAAATTACAGAAAATCTTTTTGGAAGTAGCTCTCTGAGAGCTTTAAGAGGTGTGTGGCACTAGGAGATTCAAAAATCTACACAACTGGCTTAAACTTCTTTATATGCCAAAAAGAAGTTTAAAAGACAATTGCAGGAAAAATAAATCTTTTTTAGCGGCGTGAGGGGCCCCAGGAAACAGGCTTGGGAGGCATATCCCCTCCAGAACCGAAGGACGGGAACTCTTGAGTGTTGGTAGTATCAGGAGCTGCATTCTTTTTCTTGTCCCAAGGGGCACCTTTAACCACAAATCCTTTCTCGTTAGTATGAGCATCATCAGATTCATGGGTACCATTGCGACTAGGAGGCAGAGTGTACTGCCTCATATTATCTCTTTCACGCATGTCTTGCATCTAAAAATTAAAAATTCAAATTATCTAAAGTAAGCATAAAATACATCATACATTATTACACAATTGCATATTAAGTATTTTTTACACAAACTGCTAAAAAATTTACATATTTAAGTTGTCCCACAATATCTCAATTAAAAAAAATTAAAATTCTAAATATATAATTAACAAAAAATTAATTTTACTTTTATAATCTGTCATAAATATTAAAATAAAACATTTCCATTAAGATGCTTTACATAAAAATAAAAGTATGAAAAATTAAATATACTTACAAATTCTTCTTCTAAATTCAAAAGATGGTCTTTGGCATCCAAAACATCATCTTCAGCACCCTGTATAACAACAATATTGGGTTCTGGATCTGAAGGTCTTGGAAAACGAATATCAACCTTGAACATTTTCATTATGTTACCCACATTTTTACCCTGGCTTCCAATAATACGAGAATGAATACGTGAATCAATGGCAACCTCTTCTTTATACATATTTTCCTGAAAAAAAAA
>JAPDSC010035109.1:51592-61897 GCA_026290005.1 Latrodectus geometricus | reverse complement strand
TCACCAAAATGAAACTTGACTTTGACTGCCAATTCTTTATTAAACACATGTCAAATGAAGTGCATATTTTTTTAGATGTAACCTTAACACTGTTTATATTCTCAAAGGATCACACACATTTTCTTTTCTTTTTTTTTTATCTTGGGAATTATGAACAGTTTAATAACAAGTGCATCATATAAAACAGTTTACTAAATATGACTTGCTCTCACTTAAATAAAGAGAATCAGGAAACAATATGAATCCTTATTTAGTGAAACTAAAAACTCGTTGGTCCCGATGAACATTTTTAGTTGGAAATTAACAGATTCGACAAAGCTACAATGGAAATTGATCTAAACTCACTCAATAGGAATTTTTTTTTTTTTTTTTTTTTTTTTTTTTTTTTTTTTTTACACACATGATGGCTAATTAGATCAGGACTAACAGTTTAAAGTAATGAAACTGATTAAGATATAAATGACAATATGATGGAAAATATATTTAATTAAATTTTGATAAACTGTTAAGTTAAAAAATTTTAAAGCAAATTAATAAAAAATGCATACATGAATTCAATTTAAGTATAACATAACATGAAAGAAAGCATTTTAAAATGTGCCTCATTATGAAAACTTAAGATGTCACCTTAACACTGTAACATCTTAAGTTTTCATAATGAGGCACATTTTCACATTCACAAAAAAACACAGAAGTTTCTCTTAAATTTTTACTTTAATCTTATTTTATTATAGTGATGAAAAAAATCTTTGTTTATAAAACATACATAAATCTTTTAAATAAAAATCATGATGAAATTAAGAAAAAAAATAAATACAAATTTGTTTTTTGTATTTAAAGTCAGATACCAGAAGATTAACATACCAGCTCCTGAACTAATTTTAATATATCTTCTTTGGCAGCTTCTGCATCCTTTTCATACCCAGTAATGGTAATGATTCTATCATTTGCTCCCTCTCGTTCAGGGAAATTTATTATCACATTATGATCCTTTCTAATTTTAGAAATCACAGCACCTTTTCTGCCAATTATTTTAGGATGATACTGAGGATCCACTTCCACAGTCAATTGGAAACTTCTCAGTAGCTAAAAATAGACAAATATCAAATTATAAGTAAATAGATAATATTTTGCAATTGCATAGCAGAATTAGAGATTTCAAGTTAGTTTATTGCTTGGTGCTTTAGTTACTATTTGCGTACAAAAGCTAACTAAAAAGAACCTTAAGCTTAAAGTGGATTCCAAACCACTAAAAACATCTTACACCTGAAAAGGGAATCAAAATCAAACTACTGAATCAAAGAACAGAGTGCTAATCATTTGGCTATTAGCTGGGCTAACTGTAATTTCATAAAGCAGTGTAATACTGCAAAACTATAAATTAAAAGTGGCATTATTCTGAGCATTGGTCATTAAATCTTCATTTTCTTATACATGCTATCATTCAAAAAAGTATAAAAATCTTACTAAAAAATAAGTTATAAATAATCCAAACTACAAGATCTCACAACTTCTCGTGCACTCACATTTAGCATTCTTGTAATATTAATAATGGTCACATTTACGCCGATTTTCAGACACTTCCTAGCCATTTGGAAAGCCTTAGCAGGATGATTCGATTTGTTTCAAATACTTTTTAATGAAACACTTAAAAATTTATTTTTAAATTCAAAGATGACAAGTTTATTTTAATTCAGTAATTGTAATTTTTAAAAGGAACACTATATGCAACAGTACTTAAGACAAAAATAAGTTGTAAAATTTGAATATTGGAGTCTCCATAGAAGTCTTAATTTTTAAATTAGCAAAATACTAGAAATTGTTCAATATTTTCTATTTGAATAATTTTCGCATTTCATTACAATTATTTCTTGGTTTTTCAATAAATTAATTTAAAATTATTAACCTTTTTAGAACCAGCTATACAATTATGTTCTTACTGGAAAAGTCTTTCACAACCATCAATATTCATTTCATGAAAGATTAAATTATAATATAGCCTTACAGATAACAAGAAAATTAAAATTTAAACTTAGTAAGTATTAGAGAATTCTTAAATTTTTTCTCACAAATATGGATATGAAATATTTTAACACACATAAACATGAAAAAATTTGTTAATAAAAAAACTTAAATGTTTAATTAACTAGAAGATAAATTGACATTTTTCATTCAAAAGAAACAAAAATTTGACAACATTTATCATTATTTGAATCTTAATGCACTTACTCTATCCTGTTTTTCAAGTTCCAATTGTTCAATCCTATCTTTCAAAGCTTCTTTAGCTTTTTCTACATTTTCTTGAAGGCCTCTAATAGTTATAGTATCCGAGTGATCATTCTGAGGAGGAATAATAATATTCACATCATAAGTTTCCATCATTGTGCGAACATCTTTACCTTTCTGACCTATGATAAATCGGTGGAGATCATATGGCACTTCAACTTCAATAGTGACAGGTACTAGAGCCTAAACAAGCAAACACGAAATTTGTTTAAAAACATTAGCAAAAAAACAAATTTATTGTGTGTATGTCTAGCTCCATTAATTTTACTTGTAAATGAATCAAGAAAATATTTTTTTCAAAAGCAAGTTCTTTTGGAATAGCAATTTTAAAATTAACTTTTAAGATGCATTGTTTGAATTATTAGATCCCAGCAAATTGTGATCTAATCAGTTTCAATTCTAACTGGGTTCTATAATCAGTTTAAAATTTCTGTTTGAAGCAATTATTTTTTGCTTGAGTAAAAATAAATATTTAAATATCATAAAATAATAGGGACAAATCACAAATAATCACATTTTGGTGTTATATATTAACAAGCAGAAACTCTGGTGCTGTTGAGCTTCATGCTTTCAAGGCACAGGTCAGATCCTTATGCTACGAAAGGTCAGCCTTTAATCCCTTCAGTGGGTAGATAAAACTAAGAACGAGCCTGATTGGGAACTAAACATTGAAGGTTTTGCATTAAGCTGACCACTTAATTGGGATATACACTTCATGGCCAGGACTCAGTCATAAAAAGATGAGCTTTATGCAACTGAGCTTAATTTTGTTACCAAGGAAACAATTTATGCATACATTTATCAGTTAAATACTAATTTACCTTACAGACAATTGTATAGATTAAAAAATGAACAATTTTATATTTTAAATGTTTTCAAGAAAAACACAGACTAATCACATTTTTACACTACTTGATGCACTGACTTTATAAGTTGAAGATAAATATATATTCAAATTTATTTTCTTCAAAAATTTGAAATATTGAAATTTAGGGAGGTATTTGTCAAATTGATCAATATTTTTAGAGATATGCATCAAATTGATGAAGACTGCAATGTTGTATTAAAAATTACAACAAATACGAATAAGACTGCCAATGTCATCATCTCAAATGAAAGAAGCCCAATACAAAACAGTAGAAACAAAATACAAAATATGAATTGCAATCAGTGAGTTTGTGTGAAAAATATGCAGAAGGAATAGAATTTTGAAACAATGTACGAAAATATTAGAAAACAATAAAAAATTCCTATAAATAAGATCTCATTTTTAATTTTTACCTGTAGAGTGAAATTAAACTGCTCTGATTGAGATTTTTTTAAATACATTTATTCATTTATGCATCACACTGACATGTTCATAGAGAGAAACACAAGAAATGTTTGTAAACCTAGAGTTAAAAATATGAAAATTTTCATAAAAAAGCAACATCAAAGCAAATGTTGCATTAAACTAAATTACGAATATTATCACCACAAACTTCATTACAACAAAATTTTAATCTAGGTAGTAACGTATGGTATTTCATCCTGAAAACGCATAAAATGATAGTATAGTTCAAGTACACATCATAAATGAGAAATGTTGAAAATATTTAAATGAATGTAATGCACCAAAACTCTATACACATTTTCATATTTTATAAAGAAAATCATAAAATATTAAGTTGAATGAAAATAAATTTTACTATACTCTAGTAAAAATATTTATAGTAAATTATATATCATATAAATCTTTTAAATAATTATTCTTCTAATGAAGAATCAGTTTTTAAAGGAAATAAAAAAAGCTTGGTAAATCTGAAATAAATTTTAATCTAACAAGTATGTATAGCACTCCCATGCATCATTTTGATGCCCAAGCATTTTATCTTGAAGGAAAAAAGTATTTGATTATTTACAATATTTTTGTACAGGTTAACCAGTTTTTCAAACCACAGTAGATCAAAAAATTTTAAAAGCATGTAAATGGCATCTCAGAAAGATAAGCTACTAAAAATTAAACTTTTAAATGCAAGTATTTCTTTCAAAAATTACTATACATATTTGAAACAAATTTGAGTAAATATTGCTACAGAACCAAACTTATCAGCTTAAGTATTTCAATAAAGGAATATTGAATTCAAGTTTAGTCTTTCAAAAAGTACATTAAAGTTAATTTATAATTAATTAAAAAAGTGACAGCCTAAAGCTATTTTTAGTAAAATATCTCACTATTATTTTACACACCAATAAAAAAAATAATATTTTTTTATTTGTCAACAAATTTTGAGAAATAAAGCTTAATCAGAATTTAGTGACAAAAAAATATAACTGTCAAAATTAAATATACCAGTAAAGCTTGACAAGCTTTTTCACAATTCTCTTTCCTTCCTTTTATTATGATTTTGTTTCTTGAATCAGGGTCCATAACATCAGAATGATAATCTCCATTCATTACAGGTTTATCAGCATCTGAAGGGAAAATTTAAAATTAGATTATCACTTTTATTTGAATTTGAAATGCATTCTTTTTCTTCAATTCACTCTCAAAAGCAAAAATAAAGCAACAATATTTTAAGAAATTTTAAAACCATTTAATAAATATACACATAAAATTTACTAGTTCCTTAAAAATATACAAAAACATGTCTTAAGTTATGAGACAAATTTATACGAATACAATTTTGTAGCATATATATATATACCTAATATATCTGTCTTGTACATGGTATCAAGACAGATATATTAGGTTTCACTTTGAAGAGACTTCTTAAACACTGAAAATGTAACAATTAAAAGACAAAGTTATCTTAATGAAAGATTTGTTTGAGAAAGTTGTATATAAAATACAAGTAGATTTGAGCACAGTAACTAGTGCACATTTGGAAGCATAAAAATTTAGACAGTAATTTACTTTAAAAAGACAATTTTCATATCAGATGACTGACACACCAATGACAGGCTTTTTAAGAAATAGTGAGCTCAGGATATTATTGATGACTGAAGAAAAAATTCATTTAAAAAAAATTCAGCAGTCAAGATGAACTAGCATAGAACTGAAGTCTTTAGTCCATAAGTAATAGATGGTAGTACATTTTGATACTTTTAATGACAAATTCTCACTTAAATGATTCTATGAAAACATTTAAACATTTTCAGTAAATGAAAAATACAGATTTTTTTTAATAATTTGAGGGAATTTCTTTAACTTATAAATAGAAGCAGTATTTCATTAAATTTTACTAACACAGCATTCATAGATAAAAAATAAATGGAAAGCAAAGCAGTTTGATCATCACTTAGAGAAATAGCTAGGGAATCACTTAGAGAAATAAGACTATAATGATATCTTTTTAAAGTAATAATTGGCCATTTCAGCACAAAATCAATTCTAGTTGTGATTTATTGAATATAATATAAATTTAACTATCCAAACATTCACAACAATACAAGAAGCTAATTTATCATAACACTCATGGTCTGAAATTTGAGTTCTCAGCAAAAATGACATTAAGTCGAAATATATATAAAAGCAATATACACTCAATACAATCATTCTTTAAATTGTAAAATTTCTCATAATATATAAAATTTTAAACAATTAGAAAAATTTTATTATAATTTTTTAATTGCTTACATAATTAAACAATAAGAAAAATTATATACCTTAGAATCTTTTGCGCAATTTACGTGGATGATTTACCACACTAATACAAACACATATCCAATTAGACCATAATAGTGTAAAGTAGATTATATATCAACTAACTACAATTATACTAACAAATATTATCGTAAATCTAAAATTTTTAAATAAATACCTTCTGCTCTTTCTCTTTCTGGAAACTTAATGCTAACATCAAAATCTTTCTGAATATTTTGCACATGCATTCCTCGGGCTCCCAGCACTGTTCGATGATGTTCTTGGGGTATTTCACATTCAACAGTAACTCTGGCTTCCTTTAAAGAAATGTAAAAATGTGCTTCAATTTCTTTGAAAAAGATAAAATATCTCATGCTAAAATTGCATATATTTCTTAATAAGGAAATAGAAACATTTCCAAGTAATTTAGTACAGTACCAGAAATGAATTAAAATATATTAATTATAAAAACTCTGGTTTTAGAAAAAATTGACTAACAAAATGAAAACAGCAATTAAGCAATATAAATATTTGGATTAAGTCATCTGTTGCTAAAATATGGGTTTCTTTAACTTAAATACAAAAACAGTCCAATATTTTCCAAAACAAAAATTGACGATTGAAATGAGCAATAAATTTTGAAACACAAATTTTTTTTTTTTATGAGTATTTAGAAAAATCTGGTATTTTTAAGAAAAGAAAATATACAATGTTTGACTAAAATGAATGGAAATAACTATTTCATAGTCTGGAAATATTAAATTCAGTAAAGAAAATGTCAAAATGTATATTTTCAAACCATTTTGCATGTTGCACATAATAAAAAAACTTTTTTATAGCTTTAAGATTATAGAAAAAAATTGAACACTCTTGAAAACAGTACTCTATCTCAATAAAATATTAGTTGGCAAAAGCAATTGTTGCTTGAAAAGTAAACAAATTTAACTAAAATTGGTATAGCAATGTTCATATGTACCAGAACAAAGTATTAAAGTTCTAAAATTTAGATTTCTTTTACTTATAAACTGAAGATATTTGCATTTACTAAGCAACACATTATAAATCAACCCAAACATTAAATACATTAGTTATATTTGAAAGGTAAAAAACGTTAGATAAAATGGATTTTTAATTTATAAATGTTTTTTAACTGTACAAATACAATGATATTCTGTTACAAAAACAGAATTATATTTAAAAGCACAACTAAAAAATAATGTATTCAAGCATTTTTCTTAAAGACAAAGACTTATAAAAATTATAAAGATTCATTGTGCGAATACAAGAAATAAAAATAAACATCACAAATTATGCATTTCTTTACATCAATTTTCAGTGATAAATAATCATTTTACTTAATATTTTGCATTCTGTCAACCAAAATCCTTCTAGCCTGAAAAATTAATGTTTTAACATTTTTATGTACGAGAAACTCAATCACAAATCATTTCTATCATGAGACTTCTAAACATTCAGAATAAAATAGCCCTCTTAAAATAACTCACAACTTATTGGTCAGACACACCTTTTTAAGTGTTAAGACTAATATAGCCCTTGATATTGGAAAAACTTTCAGTTAGGTAAAATTTATAGAGAAAATCAATGTTAGATATTAGTTTTAATATGTATCACAGATAAAGCAAAAATTTAAGCTATCCAGAAATATATTTTTTAAAGAAATTTAGGAAAATTTGAAACTAATTACATTTATAGTTTTTGCCCTCACATTTTTATTTACACATTTCGCAGTTAGTTGCTAACAAAAGATAATTTTAATAAATGTGTACAATTAATATTAGCATTTCAATATTTTGCCTCATTTTTCCGAATTTCAATGCAAAGTATTTTACAAATAATTGATCATAATTCAATATATTATACTTTTTACACCTTTTTAATATGACCTTCATTGGTATTTACAAAAATAAAACTTTTGATGTGCTAACAAGAGCAGCTGTATTTCAAAGTGGATTTACTTTTTTCTTATTATTCTATGTAATTTAAACATTTTGTTACATGAAAATTTGAAATACCTGAATAAACAATTTAGTATAATTAAAATTTAAATACTCTTAACCATTTTAAAATCTTCACACAAAAATTACACATGAAAAAATAAATTAAAACTACTTGAGATAATCTGAAAATCACTGAAATTTATATTAAATATTAAAATCAATTACCAAATCTTCCACTATTTCTAATAATCGAGCTTTGGCCCCTTCAATGAAATCTTTAGCTCCTTTTAGCACTACCTCATCACTGTCTGTACCCATTTTAGGAAAACTGACACTAACTCCACCATATTCATCCCCAATTTGTTTCAGAACTTCACCACGTCGAGCAACAAAGTGACGATGATGTTTAGGATCAATTTGAACAGTGTCTGTAGTGATGTCTTTCTAAAATAGCAAAAAAAGATTATACTTAGCATGATACTGATAATTTCATCATTACACTTATAAGAAAAATCACTTATAACTAGAAATATGCAAAATTAACTAGTTTGCAGAGAAGAATCATAGAAGTTCTTACTCAAGAAAATTCTTAATATACATTTACAGAGAAAACAATAAGTTTAGCAAAAAATCTATCATTTGACAATTGCAATTTTTTTTTAATTATTTACGATTTTCCAAAAACATTTTGAAATTGTTCATTACCAATATATGCAGCAACATATTGAATATCGCATCACAACAAAATCGAATTTACTAAGCTGAGATTATATCCAAGTATTTATTTCTTCCTTATGTGCTTTTAATATATACTTAAATTTTCCAAGCTTGACATTGATGTGAAAAAAACAGATTTACAAGAACCACTACTATATTTATTAGGAACAAAAGAAACCTATTACACATGAAATTTCTTTTACCTCTCTATGTAATTATTACTACATTAAAACATGTGTTGCAAATGACAAGTGGGAAAATTCTGATGCTTCTCAGTTAAAATTTCACCCCACCATATATAAGTTTTCCATAAATTCTTTCAGCTTAGGTAAAATATCTAAATTACTAATAGAATACTCTGTACAAATAAAAACTTTCCTCCTAAATTGATTCAGCAATTCTCATGCTAAAACAAAAATAAGACAAAAGTCATGAAAACCATATCAAGAAACCATTTCTCACCACCTGTTCTAAATGGCTCAGTTTTCTTAGCTTCAAAATAAAAATTAACAATAATTTCTTCTTGCATAAAATGTAATGACTAACAAGTTCAATGCACTAAAACCAGAAGAAAATGACAGGGGACTTCTATATTTAAAACACTTATAGTATCCAGTCACAAGTTTCAGAAGATTATTAGGTAGAGGAAGGTATGTTATGGAAAAAAATTTTATTATGTGCATGAATCTTAAACTTTTTATAATTAAATTGCCTTTTCTTTATGGATGTTCCTCTTAGAAATATTTGATAGAAATCACAGCTATTTTCATATTTATCACAAAACATTTTATTATAGACATAATTCACATTAATTTAAAAAGTATTGCATCACAAAATTTAAATAATTTTTAACATTAAAGAATTGTTACCTACAAAGCTAAACTTTTTAATATAGTAGAATTATAAATTTTTTGGTAGAAAAGTTTAAAAGCCTAAAACTTTTTGAATCGACCAACAAGTTATGTCAACAATAAATTTAAGTTTCAAGAACATATTTCACATTTTATAGCATTATGAAAATATTGAAAGTCAACCTTGTTTAATTATTAATGTTGCATTAAAACTTTATAGTATTATTTGCAAACAAAAATTCCACATTAAAACTAACATAATTAATGAATGTATTTCTTTTAAAATAAGTTTGGTGGTTCTTAAATAATTATATCTGTCAGCTAAGAAATTCAAATTTATAAAATATAAAATCTTTTAACACAAAATTGAAAAATAGGATAACTTTATGTGAAAACTATTACAATAGCAGTTACTATGATATATTATCATAAAAAGTTTCCTTGTTGGCTTTCAGTACTTATAACATTTAAAGGGACACATCCAGGAATAACATGAGATATACAACATATTCATACCATGAATGTTGATTTCTGGAATTTTCTTCAGTATTCAGCATATTTTCTGAGCACATAGCTTTACTTTCTTTTACTTCATTAATTTAAAGTTGTAAAACAGATTTTAAAGTTTTAGACTTTCATAATTATTTCAATCATTAATTAACTATGTGATGAGTATTTTCATTCTAATACTCACATGAAAATTAATGGTATTTATCAACAATCAAATATTTGAAGAGAAGTGATTTTAAACTGTTATTTGTTATCTCAACACCCAATTACAAAAAAACAAATATTGAATTATGTATTCCGAATATAAAACTATGGTAACCCTTGTAAAATAACAGAAAATAATAAACATTTTCTTTAA
>JAPDSC010035109.1:18375-51192 GCA_026290005.1 Latrodectus geometricus | reverse complement strand
AATTATGCTTAAAAAAAATAAAGCTGAGTTTAAGAATTTTAAATCACACTTTTGGATGAGATGAATTCTAGGGAAAAGCACTGTAACAAAAATATTACAAAATGAATTGATGCAAAAATCAATGTGTGTATTAAAGTTTTTTTGGAAGAGGGGAGAACGTGATGAAAAATTTTCAAAAATTTTTCATCAAGAAGAACTGATGAAATAAATTCTCTTTTTTTTGGGGGGAAAGCATTTATTTGATCAATTTTTCAATTTTTTTTTGGTAGCACTAATTGAATCAGGAGCTAAATACTCCTCAAAATCTTCAGTAACTAAATAAATTTTCGAGAAAAAAGTGACACTTTTATATAAAACAGTTAATAAAAATTTAGAATTTCAAAAAGCTCTTTTTTTTAAATTTTTGGTATTTAGCATGAATGGAAAAAATGTATTTTAACAATAGTTTATCTTTCTTTATCACTAAAAAATTTCTTTACTTTCAAAAGTAGAGAAGCATAAATACAGAATATCATAAAAATTTTATTTATCTCAGATATTCGCCTTATTTATCTTAACATATTTAAATACATTTTTCTTTAACATACTTGTGAAAAACAAAAATTTTTATAGAAAAAGTTACTAAACTTTATTAATTGATATGAAAAAATATTCTTGGGAGGAATTGTATGCCTCCAACATTTAATGAGACTGCATTTATTACAAATAAAAATGCTTCATTTAATCTTTAATATATCAAAAAAAATTTTATTGAATACAAAAATAAATTTATTCATGTAACTCAAAATGCACTAGAATTCAAAAATCTTTCATTAATATTTTAGACTTGCATGATTTTACATTAGCAAGTTCAAAAATAAATATGGCTTTTGATTTTTACTGATTTGGAGTAAAGCTTTGCATCACATAAAAAGATAAAACCTAAATTTAATTATCAACACAAATTTTGCATTTTTTCCTCTCCAAAATTATATAAAGATATCAATTTCAAGAGACTTATCAAAACAAGTGATAAGAAATTTAATTTATTATGGTAACCTCAGAAAAAAACTCATTTACCAATAATTTTCTATTTATAAATTTTATGGAAACTTAAAAAAATACTTTAAAAAATTAAATATTTTTATTTGTTTTTCTAAATATTCTGAAATAAAAGGAAAAATATTTTATTAGGATAATTTAGAATAAATTATTATGCAATTAAAAAAAACAGACTGACAAAATTTGAAATTAACTAGTCCAACATGTATTCATTAGTTGCACAAGAATTTCAATTAACATTTTACTGGAAATATATCAATGCTGATTTTCATGATATTCAAAGCTTTTATAATAAATAATAACAAAGTACATATTTAAGAAAATGAAAGTTACTTTCAAAAATAAAAATCTAACTGCTACAAGAAACTAACTTTTTAAATCTTTTGAGACTCTGCTAACTATTATTCAGAGACTAAATATTAAAATTACAAAATAATTTAAATTAATACCAAATCGCGAATAAGGTCTTCCAATTCCTTTTTAGCAGCTTCAACTTCTTCCTTTCTACCAATTATATGAATCATATCTCTATCTTCATCATTTTCACTTGGAAAAATAATTCTTGCTCCAGTCTTATCACGAACCTTCAAAGTATTTAAAAAAAATTAAAATCGAAATCAATACAGAATTTTTAAGAAACAATATTTGACATTTTCCTAATGATAAAAATATTAAGATACAAATCATCATTCATTATAAATTCATCAAAAACAAAAATTTTACTAGTTCATATGTACATCATTAATCAAATGATAAACCAGGACTTTGACGAAATGTTTATATCATTTATTCACAAAAGAAAATATGAGCAAATAAAGTGTATCACTTATTTCTGAATTATAATAGTTTAAATCACTACTGCAATTTAAAATTTAGAGAAACATTGTTTTAATATTTTTATCCTAGAAATATTTAATGGAACAAAATTACATAACAGGCATATAGCAGTTCCATGTAAAATAAGAGTTAACACAATTCAAAACATGTATTCATATTTAATGAAATAAAAATTTTAGGTAAATAATATACAAAATAAATCCTTCCTAAAATTTTCTCAATTAAGTAGATTCATTTTAAAGTTCCTCAAAGTTAAAAGAACTCTGGCATAACAATGATTCATTTAGCTTTCCTTGACAAATCCCTATAGAATTTGTCATAGCATCACTAAATTTTCATAATGATTTTACACGCTTATAGCTAAATAGGGAATTTTAATCTTGATTATACTTTCATTGTTCAAATAAAAAACTCGCTATCACTTGAATGACTTAAGTTTCATTGAGCTTGGAGATTAATTTTGATTGACTTTAAATAAGCACACATGAAAATGAATCTTCTCATTTAAATTTTGGTAAGCCTTCATAACTAAAAGAATTTATTCTATAACTCAGGTTTTGGTAAATAATTTCAAGTTAGGTCTGAATAATTTTAAAAACTTGTTGAAAACAAGAAAAAAATTAATTCCCGTCCTTTTATATTTTTGATCACAAAATATGAAATACAGTATATAGGTATATTTATATAGGGAATTCAATGGTAGAAATAACATTTGTGGTCATGAAACAGCTTTTTAAAGTGAAACTCACTAAGTAGCAATTTATAAAAAAAATTCTTCAAGAAGGACAGACAAATCTTAAGCATTACACATTCAAAGTTATTTTGGAAATTAAAGATTCACAAACTGAACTCAGTCAAGTAAATGGCTACCTTTTTGCAATTTCCATATTTTTATTGTGGTATGTTTATTACAATATTCTTAGACATATGTGATTTTGAATAGGTTTGCAAAGAAATTTCTTTCTGCAAATTTTCATTTGGAATAAAGGTTTAGAAGGGCAAATTTTTAAACCCACTTCCATTCACATAACTTTGCTGGAATAACTTCAAAAGGAGGTTTTTAATATCTCAATTTCTCTGCCACTGCAATCTTGAAATCAAGCTGGAAATTCTTTTTAAAGATCTGGCATAATAGCTATAAAATGTTCTTTTTTTCAAAAAATATTTGAAAATACAGTTTAAACAAACTTTCCATAATCTTTGCACTTATCTTTAGCACTGATAGTAAGAAACAAATTGGCTACTAGCTTGGACCAAATTTAGGCAAAAAATTAAAAAGGAAAAAACTCTCTATTTTTAATGCAACACAGGAAGGCTAAGGACACTAAGGAGTTTTTTTACAGTACAACTTTAAATAGAAATATATTTTTTTATCCTAATTTTGTAATTTATTGGCCAAATAGAAATGTATGGAATATTTCATACCATTAGTAAAAAAATCTACAATTTCATGTGTTAAAGTTGACAGATCTGAATATCTTTTTTTTTTAATTCCTATGTCAAATAGATTGTATTTCCAACTTTTATGACTAATAAACTTTAGAATTTGTTTCTGTGTCAATAAATTCTCATGTCCTAACTTACATAACAAATTTTGACACATATATATCTTATTTTATATAAACATTCAGAAGTTAAATTTAAAAAATTTCAATAAAGACTCACCTTTTTAATATTAATTCCATTCTTTCCAATTAAAAATTTATGTTGTTTGGGGTCAGCTCTAACTTCAGCAGTATGGCTAGTTAATTGCTTTAAAAAAAATAATAACTTAAAAACTTTCTCACATATTTTAGAAACTATGAACAGAAATAGTTTTTAAATAAATTTTTATTTTACCTTTTCATTTGAAAGATCAACAAGAAGTTTCTTAGCTTTCATAACATCTTCCTTTGGTCCTCTTATTGAAACTTTATCACTACCAGTACCACCAGTTGGAAATTTGATAGTCACACCACCACATTCTTCAGTAATAGATCTAATTAACTTTCCTTTTGTACCAATGATAAAATTGTGCAATTTTGCAGGGATGTAGATTTCAACAGTAGTAATAAGGTCCTGAAAAAATTAAATTTTTTAAACAAAAAATCATAAAAGAGCATAAAATATTTAATAAATATAATCAAGTTTTTGACAAAAGTAAATATATTATAGCAAGATCTGAAATTTAGAATTCAAAACATCACTTTTAAATTGTTTTACTATTAACTCTGTCTATGCAAATTTTTATAGCAGAAAATAAAACTTTTATAATAAAATTTTTCTTATTTTTTATTTTAATTTTGGTAACTAACAAACAAACTCAAACTGTTAAAATAACTCAGAAATTTCCTAAACAGAGTACCCATAAATTTCAGAAGAGCAGATATTAATAAAAGTTAAACAAATTTTCTTTTCCTGTGTTACAGTAATAAAAATTATTTTATATTAAATATAAATGTTCTCACTTTTTATATTTTAAAGGTCATAGGAGTTCAAGAAACCACAATCAAATTATCATGGAATAAAGATAATTATATTAACTAAAAAATTATGACTTCAATAACCATTCCACTTTTCTATACAATTTTAGGTTCTAAATATTACAAAAGAGTTTAATAAAATTAAATACCTTTTAATATTATACCTAAATTTTTTTTAAAAAATTATTCAAAACTGTTGTAAAGACAACTTTAATAAAAAAAAACTTCTATACAGGAAATAGCATTTATGCTCATATGTTTTAAAATGGCATCCATCAAAATCATTAAAGAGACATTGCAACAATATTAAGCATATACAGCTCAACTTTATATATGGTCAAAGGATACCAATGAATTGAAATTACTTGTTTAATGTTAATGTTTTGTAGGATTAAAAGTAGAATTAAAAATATCTTCACAAAAATATTTGCAAAATAGTAATGTACTGTACATAAATACATTACTCAGTGATAATTTAAACTATAAACACTGTATTATGTAAAAATACAATGCCTACATTTGCTAAATGAGAAAATTATTCAAAAAATAATAAGTGATTGTTACAATAATGTACAATTAATGGTGCAATTAAATTTCCATTGAATTTTATCAAATATTTTATATTATATCCATTTTTAATCTTTCAGCTATATCAAGAAATTTTCAGAACATTCATAACATTAGAAACATGAAATTATAAAATATTTAATAATGGCACAAATTTACAGAATCAGATACAATCTAAATGAAGCACTTTATAAGGGGGAAAATGTTTACATTTCAGGAATTAAAATAAAACTCTATTCAACTGTAACCATAAAGTAAGACAAATTTAAAATATTACAAACCAATTTCTCTTGGATAGCTAAGATCTTGTCCCTTGCTTGAAGAACATTTTCTTTCCTTCCCCTGATAGTAATAACATCTGAATCTGAACCTTCTGCTGGAAGATCAATTCTAGTATTTGTCTCATCTCTAATCTACAAAATAACAAGTCATTCCCATCATACAAAATAGTATCAGTCATGATATTTTAAAAAGCAATTAGCATGAAAAATATTTAATAAATTGAAAACATTCATTTATCGAAAATGTTCAATAAAATAGAATTTTAGTGAGATGAAAAATGCAGAGATTCTTATAACATAATGAATAAAACAGCTTAGGAAGTACTTTTTCAATTTACATGATTTAAAAAAAAAAAAATCTGCTCTCATTTGCATTTAAAAGGGATAAAAACTTGTTACTAATACGTTTTATTATAGAAGCCATGTTTTTTCTTTTCAAAACTATCCATAATTTTTAAAGAAGGTATAATATCAAAGAAATATTTAGAGTTTAATACATTTTAAACTATTCAAAACTGTACTTAATCTAAATTACCTGTTTAATGCCAACACCACCCTTTCCAATAATGAATTTATGATTTTGTTTATAAATTGGAACTTCAACACAGAAATTATTAACTTTCATATCTTCATTGAGTTGTTGTAAATATTTATAGCAGGCATCAACATCACGTTTTGGTCCACGAATAGATACTTTATCACTCTTCAAACCAGGTTCAGGAAAGGTAATGTTAACCTGAAATTAAACATTTCAAACTTTTGAAAAAGATAATTTCCAATAAAAATACATTTTGCTCATTAAAAATTTACTTCAAAGAAACTAAATTCTCTTGCTTAAAACTCTAATTCAAAAATGAAATTTGTTAAGCCTTAAGTTGAAATATATTAAAGCATATTTTGAATCCACCATTATACAAATGAGCTGTAATTTATAAACATCTGCATACAGCATTTTACTTGGCTCAAAATCACTTTCAAATAAACTCAATAAAAAATTAAATCAATATACATCCAAAACTAAAATTTTAAAATTTAAGTTTATATTCAGTTAGATGATATTGCAATTTAAGTAACATGTAAACAAAAAAAAAATGGAAATTTAAGGCAATGAACAGGAAAGTTTATAGTGACAATGTTCAGCAAGCACCATCCTGGTCTAAAGCATTATAAAAAAATAGTGAAAAATTCATTAAATAAAAATAAAATTTATTGGGAAAATACGTGAAAAATGCAATTCAAATATTACAAATTAAATTAGTTAGGAACTCATAACTGCAAAGCTATTTGACATTTAGGCTTAGAGTCACAATTCTAATTATACACTTAATTTTTTCATTTATCACACATAGCATACTAACATGTTTTAAAGATATTAAGAATATTATAAGTTGACGTTCTTGCCATTTCTAATGATTAAAAAGAAAAATATTTACAAAAATTATTTCAGATATTAACAATAACTCTACTAACTGACAGTATCCAGACCCTTTTACCAATGTGTTACCAATTGCACAATCCTATTGCTGCAAAATTCTAGAATTTGGGAAACAAAGAAGTCTGAATACTTGTTACAAGTCTGCTTCATTGGCTTGAATCTTACAAATTCAATTTTTGAAAATAATGCTTTGCATTGCATACATTCATTCATTCATATCACTATCTCAAAACAGTTGACTTATTCAGTGTTTTGATGCAGCTACAGATAAGCTTACTTTGTAGTCAACGCAAGAGAGAGAATACTCATTTTTATTCATCTTTATTACTGTACCAGTCACGATCGATCACAGTCCAAGGTTGCATTTTATAATGTATTCACTTTTTGAATAGGTTTATACAACAGATATTCTAATTTAAAAAATTATTCTTATTTCATTTAATGGCAAAACAATGGTAAAAACTTTATTACTTTGTAAAATGTACTAGAGGCAAAGTAAAATATAAAGATTTAGAACTTAAACTTACTTGATTGAATTTTTCCCTAATTTCTCTTATTTTTTCTCCTTTTGCACCAATGATGTTACGATGAAATCGTTGTTCAATTAAAAGATCCTTAGTCACTTCATTTTCCTAAAATTACAAATAAGAGCAAATAATCTACATTAATTGATTAAAAATTAAAGATTTTTTTTCAGAAATGTGAAATAGAACAAATGGCAATTTCTCATTTTTTTAGCAAAAACGTAGATAAATCTAAATATTTCACAGCAGCCACACTAAAATATTACAAAAGAAAATATTTTTAAATAACATTCAGGAAGTTGAACTATTCTAACTTCACTTTGAATGTGACAAGCCTTTATTTAGCTTGTTTCTTTAATGTATGTCTTTTCAAGAATTGAAAAATTTATTCCATTTAGCGAACTCACTTTCTATAACATCAAAATTTGCATGTCAAGTTTATATATAATGCCACATGAACTGTATTAAACTTGAATCTATTAGGTTACAATCTGTTCCTTGATGATATTTCTTTTCTTTTTTTTTTTTTTAGTTTGTTCATTTTGTTTCAGTGTTGTGCATGATAAGCATTTCTAAAATTAGTTTAAAACATTTAACTATAAAAGTAAAGGTGATTAAATATGAGCTATGCAATTATTTTGGCAAAAATTGTGATAACTGCCAATGAAGCAATATAATTTGCTCTATTAACTTGTCAGTTCAAATAAAACAACTATGACAAAAAATATATCTCTTTCCATAATAAAGCTTTGAATTTTTACATCAGAATACTTTTTTCCCCTATTTGAGAAAATTATGTAACTCATTCAAATATAAAAGATTTGTAAAAGTATAAATATAATGATTTACTTATTAAATGTAATTGTAAAATTTAAAATTACTATGAGATTGCAGGATTAAATTCAATTGGATACATTTACAAAATTCAGATGCAAATATACACAAGTGTAAATAATGTACATTTGGATTTGTCACATGACAAGTACCAAATATAAAAATACAGCCTAGAAATGAATTGACTCCATTAATATAATAAACAAAATATTATTTTAATATTAGAACATTTATGTATTGCTTTGAAAATGTACCTTTAAATTGAAAAGTTTAAAAAAATCTTAAATAGAAATGCCCTTAGAAATGAACTTTAATTTAATGACATTAATATTTAATACTAAAGCTTTTTAGTTAGAAATAGAAATGTGGCAAAATATCAAACAGATTATATATAAAAAGTTTCACAACTTTAGTAAAACACTATAGGTGGTAGAAAATGAAGCACAAAATTGCCCATTTAAGTGATTTGGAAAAAAACATTTGACTAGTACTATAGCAAATATTTAATTACATAAAAAAAATCAAATAATCAAGAGAAACTATTTTTATAAGCTTACCATTTTATGAACCATTTCCATTAACGATTTTTTTACTTGAGCAACATCTTCCACACTGCCTTCAATGCGTATGATATCACTGTCGCCGTGTGATGGAATGTTGATTAATGTCTTTGGATCTTGCTTCAGTTTATTTACTATAAAAACAAATTTCATACTATAATAAAAACTAATTTTTCTTAGTAAAAATTTAATTTTCAAAAATGCAGATCTTACAATTCTAAAACTAAAGTTAAAATAACAAGTATCAGACTTCCTATCATGATAATTATTTCTTGAATTCCCTCAAAAAATTTTACTTTTTCCCACAAAAAAAATTCAAAAAATTAATATCAACACTTATTAAATTCAGTAAGTTAAAAAGAATAAATTTTATAACATTTTATAATATATAGTGACAATTATCAGCATCACAATCATAAAATTGATACAGAAATAAATTCTACTGACTCCTTAAAGTGGGTTTTAAGCAATTGCAAACAACCACAACTGAAATGAAAGTTGAAATTACAAATTACTAAAAGAATTATTTAAGTTTGACCATTCAGTAGGTTAGCATAATCTTTGAGGAAAAAATTTTGAAAAATGAGATTTAGCACAGAAAATAAAAAAGCTAAAAAATTAAGAAAAACTTTTTCCGCAAATAAACATGTAATATTGATTTAGAATTACATTTGTTTTATTCCTAGTAATAAAAAACTTGGTTATTACATTTAAAAATGCTCAACCAACTTTACAATTCTACAGAATTTTATAATTTATATAATACTTAATACAATTACAAATTATTCATTTCTAATATATAATTATTACAAATTAAAAATTATTTTATTTAATAAATTCCTTAGAGAATGTATTTTAAAAAATATAAAGAAAAATTCTACACCTAAAAGTTCAAATAAAATTTACAAGTTTCCTTTTAATTAAATATGAATTGTGAATTCATTAAAATAAACCAAAAAGAATGGTAATCACATTAGAGAATATCAAATATTTTTTCACTTGAGCTGTATCAAGTTGGACTTTGTAATATGCAAAATGATGTAGAGATTTACTAAATTTTTCATTACAGGGAATAAACTGCATATATATAGAGAAACAATATCACAATTTTAACAACGTCAAATTTCTACAAATAGAAAGGCTGTGTCAATAGCTATCTCACAAACAAAAGCATTTTTGAAGCAACCAAAAGGAATATAAAATGCAAATAATTAAAGAAATATTACACACCAAAACTTTATAAGGTGAATCAGTTGAATGTTATTCGTACACGCACAATAATATAAAGTATAAGTTTATATAAGTTCTGGATACTCAAGTTCTAGAATCTCCAATATCAAACAATAGAAATTTTCAATTGTTTTAAAATTTTGGCAGAACATTAAAGTTTATTTTTAACATTGAAAAAAAAGAACCCATTTAAGTTTAAAAATTATAATATTAATATTTAGAACCATTTAGGCATATAATATCTAATGGCACCACAAATATAAATTATATTTTTTTAGATGAAAAAACAACTTGTTTATACGCAATTTCTAAATTTTTGTTCCTGAGAACAAATTTCCCAAAACTTTAGGAATGGAAACAACTTATAAGTATATTTAATCAGAATTGTTATGTCAACATCAATAACACAATGAATTTAAAAAATACAACACCTTATTTTCAATATATGTTATTTAAAATATATATATTTAACACAAGCATAAGCACTTACATATTAAAAACGAATTAAAAAAAATAAATCTAATGGAGGATAATAATTTACCTGTATTAAACTTAAAAAACTGAAAATTCAAAATAAAAGAATGTGACAGTATTTAAATTTCAAATATAACTGTTGCCTTTAACAGCCTAATATTAAAAAAGTTGCAAAATCCTAATGTCACTTTAAAATTTTTCTCATTCATAAATACTTATAAATAATCTAGCTTAATTTGACTTTAAGAAATTTATAAATATGGAAAATGTGAAAAAAATGCACATATAATTAGTACAAACAACTTCTGGAAATAATTTTATAATAATTATCAGCTTTTACTTTAATTTCAAAAAATATATTTTCTAACTGCTCCCACAAATGTATTAAACAGTTATTTAAATATTATGTATTTTAAAATATTATGCTTTTATATCCCTCAAAATTGTCTTTGTATTTTTTCTTAGAGTAAAAAGTAATTTGCAATTGGATTTCAAGAATTTGTTTTTTACACTTAAGAGAATAAATAAATCACTTTCATTCTTAAGAGACAACTGCTAATCTTTATTATTCAGTACTACAAAATAATTATGTAATTTGATTGAAAAACCAAAATAAATGAGTTTTATTAGAATTAAACGTGTAAAAAGCAAGTACTTTACAATTTAAAGGAAATTAGCATAGTAAAAATTTTAAGACAAGTTCAATAAAATAGAAATAAGCCTGACTATTTTATGGCAAGTTATAACTATTTTCAAACTGAATAAATGGAATATACCAGAGGAAATATTTTGAATTTAATTTAATATTAAAAATATTTTATACAGTGTTATGGTAGTAGAAAACAAATATACTATAATTTAAAAATATTAACTTACCATTTGCTCCATTTTTACCAATAATATGACGATGAAACTGAGGATTAACTCGAACTTCTTCATAAGCAACTTGTGTTTTAAGTTTTCCAATCATTTCAGTCAAGTGTTCTCTAGCAATTTTAATTTCATCAGGGGGACCTTCTAGTTTAATACGATCGTCCAAAAAATCAACTTGAACCTGTATTAAGTATCAAACAAATCCTTCATCACAAGAAAATCAATGTTCATAAGAAACAGATAATAGAAACAGAAGGAAAATCAATATTCATTAGAAAAATAAGTTCAATATAAAACTTCCACTTATTTGTAAACATATTTCAAACTAATTTCTTTGAATTGAGTTTCAATAACAATTTTGATTTAGCATTTTAATCATTAATAACCACATTAAAATTTAAAAATTTTCATAAATAATATTTTTTAAGAATCAAATTCTCCAATTCACATAAAATTCAAAATTTTAAATAATCAACTTGAAACACAATCATGCTTAATTGAATATAAAATTACCAAATAAAATTTTAAAGTTCATTTTTAGTCACACATTCATTGTTAGAATAATTCAGTAATAAAATTCTAAAAATTTAATTTCAATTTAATTTCAACACAAAGCTAACTTACACTTTGGTTTACTCACATTATTGCAAAAATAAGTTCATAAACTTATGCAATATAATACTACTTTTATTACAAAAATATTTAAAATTCAATTAATTTGTTTATTAATCTTGCAACTTAGTTTATTTAAAAATTAAACTAAAAAAATAATTTGAAAACAAACATAAAAATTTGTCAACAGAGAAGGAATTAGTCGTTTCCCATATTCACAAAAAAAAATATTTGGAAAAACCATATTGTGTGTATAACATTTCTAATTAATAAATTATTTTTGTTATGTACTAGGGGACAAATATTTATGCAAAAAATATTCTCTAGCAAAACATCAATTATTCTTCTGAGGGCAGTTAAAAGTTATATTAAAATTTACACAAACAATTTTTATTGCCTCAAAAATTTGATAAAAGTGGGTATTGCTTGAAGTATTTTTGTTGATCAGTCAATGTCATTAATTTTTAAATGCTAGCATTTATTGTACGATTATTCATGAACATTTGAAAAAGTATTAAAAAATTAGTTTGAATCCACTATGTTTCCATTGTGATTAATAATTTTTTGCAGATTTCTAGTCATTTTGTTAGTTATGTTGTTGAAAAAGCCACAAAGGTTAAGAGCCTATTTTGATATTTACAGACATTCCTACTACTGTTGTTCTAATAAATTAAACTCCCAGCCAAATTACAGTGGCATCAAAAATCAATAAGCTTACATTAAACAGTCACAAAATAAGAGAAACTTTCTAAAATACTATATATAAATACCAATATTTAAATGCAAGTTTGCTAAAAACATTTCCTAAAACATTTCAAAACTAATTCTTAAATTTTTCTAATTTTATGGGGAAAAAATATAATTTAACAGTTAAAATTATTTTCAATATATCCTTAATATTTTTTCGAAATAACTTAATTTTGTCAGTTTTGCAATTAAACTTACATTTAGAACACAAAATTCATACACAAATTCTGTGAAACTAAGAATTCTATTAAAAAAAAAAAAAAACTCTTCCATAAAATGTTATCTAAATAAATTAAATCCAAGTATTTTTAAAATGTGAATCACTTTTACCATTGTTACTCTTATGAAACTCAATCAAAATCAGTTTTACAATAGTTTAAATTTAATAAGATCCATATTCATATTTGATTTTAACACAGAAAAATCTCCTTTAAGTTATATCTAAATAAAATGTTTTTAATTATTTAGATTACTTAAATCAACCCCTCTTCAAATATTAAAAATATAATACAGCATAGGAGACCCAAAGAGATCATGTATTATATACATTTTATCTACATGACATAGAATGTATTTTAATCTGAAACTTACTGTAGGAAGATCCTGTGTTAAATGTCTAATATTAGCTCCTTTTTTGCCAATTATATACTTGTGTAGCCAGCTCTCTACTTCCATAAAGTCCTGTTTAATACTATTAGCCTAAAATAGAAATAAATTTTTAAAAACATATGCACTAATATAACAGTTTTAAAATACATATTAAATGTTAAATCAAACTAGAGATAAAAAATAAGTTTAAAAACTTCTAATGTAATTTCAGATTCATTTAAGAATACTTGTCTCTCTTATTAAAATTTTATCAATCTTTAAGGAAATGAAATCTTATTTACCTTAAAGATACATAAAAATTTATCCTGAACAATTTATATACATATATATTAGCTATTTTGAAAAGTAAATTTTGTTTTTGTTTTCATCTTTAAAGTTTAGATTTAATAGCATGTAAATAAACACAATAACAAAAACTTTGTCATTTAAAAAAGAAAATGCATTGAATTTCATTTACATATTACTAACATATTTAATTTTCTTTCACTCAAGATTGATTTGTTTGATGCTCAGGGTCATTTCTATGGGATGTGACCAGGACCAAAAATTTAAGTGGATTCCAAATTGCTACAAACATCCATGGTGGGATTGCAACCCACAAACTTCTTATACTCATGAAGCAAATTTTAGTAAAGTTTAACGAAAAATTGTACCACTTCTTTTACAAATAAAAATAATTAATAGATTTGTGTAATTCACTTGTACTAAAATTTTAAGAAATATCATCATAAAAATATCAAGCATACTCTTAATTTTCTAGAAATAGGATTCAACAAGAATAGAATTTGAAAAACTTTGGTTTGTGACATAATGGTAAATTTTTGCACATAATGGCTAATCAGACCAGGTTCTTATGTTTAAAGTTACAGTTTAATTAGGTTTCCAAAAAGAAAAAAGCATGGAATATGTTAACAATTTATAGAATACATTTGACCAAACATGGAATAACAGTTATATTCAAAGATAAATTTATAAATTCCTCATCAAAATTAAAGATTCAAACAAGGATAAAATAGGTTGCCACTAGTTTCCAAAGAAACATATATTTAATATTATTCAATATTCAATTTTGTTATTAAAAAATCGGGCCATCGTGTTACGAAAAGTACAGTAACTTTTATAAACCAACATTATTGAAACTTTTATGCTCTCATTAATTGAAATCAAATTCATAAGATCAAATATATTAAGTCAAACTTAATTTAAGTAAAATATTTTTTTTTATTATTCGGGAAACCTTTTCTTTATTTACATACCATAGGCAATAAATAATAAATATTCTTTAGTAATTTTAACATTATAAAAATCTACTCACACTGACATAAGTAAATTTATATGGAGGATCAATCAATGAGATTTTTCGAATTATGTTTCCTGAAAATTTTCATTTAAAAACAAAAAATATTCTGAAATTACAATGATTATATTTAATATATTAACAGTAATAAAAAGTAAAAACAATATACCTTAGAATAAACCAAAGTTAAAGCTGGGCCCATCTGAGATTGATCTCCACGCAATGTTATAGTGTTCAACAGATTATCATCTTCATTTGATTGAAGATCTGATGTTTCTGAAGACATACCCAAGTCTTTTGAAGGCAATTCAACTGAAACACCTGTTTCTTTTAGTATTTCCTGAAGAGTTTGACCACCTTTTCCAATAATATATTTATGCTGCTCTCTAGGAATTTTGATAGAAAGTTGGGCACAGTTTTTCTTCTGAAAATATAACAAAGTTTAATTAATACAGGAATTCTTTACATGAATGAAAAATATAAATGTGAAAACTTATGTGTATAGTTTTAATAATCCATAAAATAAATTTTTTTCTTCAGTAAATCTTTTCAGAAAATGTTGAAATATTCCATGGATTAAAAAATATTTTTTTAATCCATAGAATATTTAAAACTGAGTTATCAGATTACCCTTATAATTTTATAAACAAGTTATAATATTTTAACATTTATACCTTAAAATTATATGTATTCCTTAAGCACATTATATGTACTAAATAAAATTCACTTCAAAAACTTGTCATTTTATCCTGTGTTTTCTATTCCTTTATACAAATTTTTATTTGAATTGCCACTTTGGAAACAAACTATTATCATGTTTTAACAATTACTAAACTAAAATTTGAAATTGTAATTCTTCTAGTCTTCTAAAATTGAACATATCCTAACATTTTGTTTGCACTAACTAAAATTTTAGTTTGAACTGTTTTAAATTTGTTTACTCCTTTTTTGTAGTTATTCATTATTTTACTTATGCTGGTTTTAGGGGAGGTAGAGTTATAGCACCTTAAGATTGCCAGTTTGTTTGGGGTGAGAAAGAAAAATGTAAAACAATATTTATTTTTTTTTTTTTTTAAAGATGGAAAGTAGCTACTGCGGAGACAAGAGCTCAAGAAAAGACTCTTGTTCTCTCTTAATATGTAGAATATTTTGTTATGTTTTGTAAATAAATATGTTATTTGATTGTTAATGAGGGCTAGTTTGTCTTATTTTTATAGAAAATTCAAGCAGTTTTAAATAGATTGTGAGATGATTATACAAAAGTTTAAAACAAAAAATATTGTAAAATTTGAAAAAGAAACATTTACTCCAGCAAACATACAATGGGCTGTTATACATTAGTTTTTTAGTCTTTGATTTTTTTTTTCATGTCTAGTTATTTCTCATAAAATAATAAATTTCAGCAAGTCATAATGGAAGAATATAGGAAATAAGTATTTCGATAACATTTTTAAACTAATTATGATAATCCAATAGCAATTTATAACAGGAAGATAAACAAAAGTAGTATTACTTTTTAAATATGTTCATTACACTACAAAAATCACAAAATGAAACATAAAAAATGTATTAGTGCTTTTTGTCACAACATTTTAACAAATTCTTTATTTGGTTTCTTAAAATAAATATATGTAAGAAAATTTATACATATCAAATATTTTAAAATCCAAATGTTAAGAAAAACATTTAAAACTTAAAATTTTACAGAAAGCATTTTGTATATAATTCAAAATAAATTTAACGATAAATTTGATTTTTATGAAGATTGGAAAAGAACAAATTTAAAGCTTATTAAAAAGAATGATACAATTTATCATGAAATGTATGGAAAATTACTCAGAGCATAGGTTCACAAATTTTTCAAGTCTTACTTGTTCGTAAATGTTTAAAACCATCTCCTTAGCTTTAGCAACGGCTTCTTTTTCACCAGCAATAGTAAGCTCGTTCTTCATTATTGAGGCAGGAGGAATATTTATCCGTGCTCCAGTTTCTTTGGTAATATGTTGCAAAGTTTCATTATAGGGACCAAGTATGAAAGGATGATAAATTTTTGGAATGTTTAATCGCTCAAAAGCAAATTTTGCCTACAAAAACAGATTTATAGCAATGTAAAATTAGTGAAGACAATGACATGATTTTAGGAGAAAATAAAATATCAGAAAACAGTCTCTTATAAGATAATTTTCTTTGAAAAAAGTTAAAATGATGTACTTTTATTATTGAAATTACTTTCATCTCTAAACAAATCATAGCAATTATTCCTATGTCTGAAAATATATTTATGAAGAAAATGCATCATTAAAATATAACAAATTTATCTCAAATATAGAAAAGAAATGTAAAATTAGAAAAAATTTAACTCAGAAAAATTAATTAGGACAAAGATAATTTTAACATAATATTTAGAAATCTTTAATAAATTAATAGCAAATTTCAATACTGTATCCATTCTCGTAAACAAAAATTTTTGCCAATATTTTTACAATAAAATACAGATTATGTAGGTATAGAACAGTTATACAAAAAAATTCATGACTTAGGTTATTTATGAGCTATTTAAGTTTCCTTTTAAACACATAATTTAAAATATTAAAAAAATTAAGTAGGATTGTTTTCCAATATATATAAAATAAATTAAACTGCATAATAATAAAAGCAAAATAATTTTTGTTCTAGATTTTCCAATTAGATCTACTTGAGTTTCAATGCACTGAAAAAGAATAAGATAAAATATTGCCTAGTTAAACTTTCAAACAGCAATAATTTATTAAATTTTTACAAAAAATGCATACGTTTTAAAAATAATTCATGCATTGAATTTAAAGCCTATTTGATGAGCCGTATATATATCAGATAAACACTTTTGATTTCCTAGTTCATTACATAGTTTTGGAAAATATAAAATCTCTTCTAAATATGATTGACTAGTCAAAATTGAAAAAGCAAATTAATAAATAAAAATTTTTGAAATGGAGACAAAATGTTGAATTATTTCATTCAAACAAAGAACAAACGTATTGAAGCAAATCTAAAAAGCATGGAGCTTTATTTGAATTCAAAATATTTAAAGAACAGTATTTGAAAAAAATTTTAATGTACTGTATTTTCTTGTGTATAATCACCAAAACCTCTTTATCATGTAAAAGAGAAAAAAAGAATTGCATAATCGGCAGTAATGTATAATCTGCGGCAATTTTTCCCAGCGAATAGTCAACAATATATTGTTAATAATATGGGTGTCACACAAAATAAAAAAAATCACACAGTACGATTAAAAATATAACAAATTGTATAAAAAATAACACTATGAAAAAGATCTCTTTGGATAAACTTTATTGTAAAGTGTGATAAACTGAGGTGAAAGCACAAGATCTATCAAGAGCAATAGTTCTGAGAAGATTCTAGCAAAACTGATCAATTTTTAGTTTCTAATAATCTTTAAAATGAGATGTTAAACATATTTGAAAAATAAGATATATTTGTTTTGTTAATAATTAAAAGAAATGGGTAATTTTCTGACTGCATATTGGATACATTTTTATTTCGTAACAAGCATGAATTATTTTTCATATTAAAATGTTTGTCGCCATTTTTTTTAAATTTTCTTTCACTATAGCTTTTAATTTAATATCTGCTGTGTAACTTAAATATTTTCACTTCCATATGATGATATATGAATTTGAATATTTTCAGAATGAACAGCTTATGACAAGGCAAAATCCAAGATAATGTTAGCGAATTGCAACTGTAATATCATTCCAAGGAATCAATTTCATTCTTAAAAGTAATTGGACAAATTTAATTATAGCTGAAATAAGTCAGACACCTCATGGCGCCACCTGTTACTTTATGAAACAAACAGCATTTCTTTCAAAACTTTCTTGTAAAGCTTTTCTGATGTATGTTTTTTTATCAGATTATCTGCAGTGGTGTATAATACAAACAACAAAATTTGGAACATTTTTAGCACATTATCCACAGGAAAATAGGGTATGTTTAAAATATATTTTGATCACTAAAGAGCTAATTTAAAGTACTGTTTTTAATTTTTTTTAACAAAGTTAAAACTTACTTTCCTAATTTCAACAAATAGAAAAAGGATAAATTGTTTCATAATTTAAACTAAAGCTTGCTTTATTGAAAATACAGAATAACAAGAAAAATACCTGTTCATCAGATATTAATTGAATTTCATGCCGAGCCTTGTCAATGCCTTCTTTAGTGCCAACAATTTTGATTAAGTCCGAATCATCATCTGAACGCGGTACAGTGATTTTTGTCGCAGTACTCAATTCCAAATCAGACAGTTTCTTTCCACTCTTCCCAAAAATGTATTTGTGATGTTCTTTTGGTATAGAAATGGTTATACTAGCCTAAAGAAAAAAAAATTTAATTAATAATGATGCAATATATTAATGTAATAATGTGATAATTAATGGGATGTATAGTGCTGAGTTTCCACTTAATGATGTAATAATTAAGTGGACTCAGCACTATACATCCCATTCACAAAAAGGCAGATGTATTGGAATGCTCTAATTATAGGGAAGTGAGCCTCCCATGCACAACTTATAAGATCTTCTCAAATATACTCTTCATAAGACTGTCTTCCTATGCAGAAAAAATCATAGGTGATTAACAGTATGAGCTCCGGAGGGATCGGTCGACAAATGAACAAATATTTAATATACAGCAAATTTTGGAAAAAACTAAGGAAATTGAAATCAACACATCTTTTTATTGATTTCCAAACAGCATTTGATAGCATTAACAGAATTGCTCATAGACACCTTAAGACAGTTTGGCATACCGAAAAAACTTTTGTAATATTAATATCCATCACTTTATAGGATACTAAAATGAGAGTCAAGATCCAGGGTAGCTTCTCTGAACCTGTTGAAATAAAAAAATGGCATTAGGCAATTCGATGCATTAGCATGCCTCCTTTTCAATCTTGCCCTTGAGAAATAGTAAAAGATTAACGCTAGAGGGACTATCTTTTTCAAATCTATTCAAATTGTAACTTATACTGACAACATAGATATAGCAAGATCCCTAATGATCTAGAACAGGCTTTCCTGGACCTGGAAAGAGGCCAAAAAAATGCAACTCTCAATCAGAATAAGACAAAGTATATGCAATATGTCAACTACAGGTACCTCCACACATATAGAGATTGGAGAATACACATTTGAAAAGGTTAAGTTCTTCACTTACCTTGGCTCTGAGATCAATACCAAAAACTCAATATTCTCAGAAGTAAGGAAGAGAATAACTGCAGCTAACAGCTGCTTCTATGACATAAGAAAACTTCTTAAACCTGATAACATTAAAAGAGGCACTAAACTACTAGTTTATAGAAGCCTTATCAGATCAGTCCTCACCTACACTTCTGAGACCTGGAGTCTGTCCCAAGCTGATGAGAGGACCCTCACTGCCTATGAGAGGAAGATTCTGTGCTCCATTTTTGGTGATGCTTGCAGCAATGGAATTTGGAGAAGGAGAACCAATTCTGAACTGTACAAGCTATTCACAGAGCCAAACATTATAAAGTACCATAAGATACAACAAATGAAATGGGCCAGACATATGAGAATGAAGGATTAAAGAACTAAAAGAATCCTGTTGGTTAGACCAAATGGAATTAGAAAAAGAGGTAGACCCTGACTGAGATAGGGTGACTGCCTCCAAAGGGTTTTTGACACAATTAGGGTCAAAGACTGGAAAGCTGTGGTGAGCAGAAGGAAGGAATGGCATGTCCTTCTTGAGAAAGCAAGGGTCCACCCAAGACAGTCAAGTAACTGATGATGATATAAATGAATCTGAGCATTTCAATCAAAATTTATTAAATAATGAAATAAATATAAAAACAAATGTGAAAGAGGTTTAATTTAAATATGTAACTTAATATAATGTAAATTACTCACATTATTTAAATACATCTTTATTCATGGATCAATTTTCAAATTAAATTACTTTATGACTATATAGTTTTTAAAATTTAATACAAAAGCATTAAAAACTAATCAGTCAAACAAGTTTAGTAAATTTAAATAGCAGAAAATAAGAATCAGAATCATGAGAATACAAAGCATCAACAAAATATGAATATTTTATTTTTAATATTTTATGAATAAAAAGTAAACATTAAGTTAAAACAATTTTGAATCAAAAAATGTGTGGTTGAAGACATTTAAATCAAAAATAAAAATCTTTCAGTTTAAAAGAAAAATGTTAATTTTAGCTGCATGAAAAATAAAAAACCTAAAAATATTACAATAACAAATTACTTGAAATTTTATAAAAAAAAAAATAGAAAAATTTAAAGTTTTTAGAACAATTAAACAAAACAGTTCTCATAAGTTTTCTATCAATTAAAATTATATTAAATTAAGAATGATCTCAATAAATGAAAAAACAGTTAAATATAATTTCAACACACATTCCTTATCCTCTAATTCATTTACAAAAACATTAGCATTATTTGATTTGTAGGATAATAAGCCTTGCTATATTTTTAGAAATTTGTTTATAACAATCTTATATTATAAAATTAAACCTTTTCTTAAAAGTATAATTAGTGTGATTAGCATGTATAACACATTTAATACATCAATATTTTAAATTAAATATGCAATAAAAAAAAATCATGGAATTTTTAATCCACAGATCAATTTTGTACTTTTGAAAGGAACCATAAAGTATCACTAAAAGCATTATATTTATTAATAAAATATACTAAAAACATAATTCAAATTTTTTTTAGTTTCCACAGATAGAAGTTTAAATATATTTTTTGTGACACGAAACTAAAATTTAATTATAAGAATTGGTTTAAATATTTTTCTATTTGTTTAGTTTTAAATTATAGTTTAAACTATATAAGCAAATTTATTAGTTAAAATACATTAATTTCAAAAGTTTTACATTAACTCAGATAATTCATATTTATAAAGAAAAATATTTTGGATGTAAATTTTGGTAGCAAACAATATGTTATGTTTTTTAAACTTTTTAAACGAAAAACGCTTTTTAAATACATAACTTATGGTTTATACTGTGGCTTATAAGTATACTCTATGATGTTTAAAAACATGATTGAAAAATTAATCAACTTTCTTTACATAAATAACTTTTGATTTAGTTATCTTTTTCTTTTTCAGAGATATTTCAGGTAACTTTTGAATAAACTGTATTCGTGAACTATAAGTTTTGATTTTGAAAATAAAACTAGATTTTGTTAACTCTCTCTGAATTAGTTCAGGGTATAATTGGTTTCAGTGAATTTAAGAATTGATTTTGGTGTTTTTAATACAAACTTAAAATCAAAAAATAGCACTTTCAGATCTAAACAGGATAAGTACAGCTATAATCGCAGTAGTATCTAGTTTATCAAATAAGAATGATAAATCTTGCACTGTAGATCATGGTGTCAAATGGCTTCTTTAAATTGTTATATCATTGATGGAAGGGAAGATTAGAAATTTAAGACTTCATAAAAAAAATTCTAAAAACAAATTTTAAATTCCAATTTTTACTCAAAAATCTTTTAAAAGACTGAAATCAGTCCCCAGGACAAAAAAATACACCCCTGTTCGAAGAAAGATCACATAAAAACTGTAGTAAAAAAAAAAAGTGAGTGTTAAAAATCTGTTTTCTAAAGTGAAGTCTTATTAAAAAATAATGATAAAAAGCTAACATTTCAGCAACTAAATAGCACCAGTTTCACACAAAATTCATACCTGCGTTTGCAATTCTTTCAAAATCAGTCGTCGTGCCTTAAGTACTGCTTCTTCCTTTCCAGTGACCAAAATTGTTAGACTTTGATCTTTTGAAGAGCTGATCTCAATATGAGCCCCAGTCTTTTGCATAATGTCAGCACATATCTTTGCCTGTTCTCCTTGTTCTCCAAATCTCTGATTATTCATATCTCGAAATCTCCGTTCTTCCACAGGTACACGAAATACCTAAAATTTAAAGAAATATTTACATTAAGAGAACTTTTTAAAAAAATAAAATTTAAACTGAAATAGATGTCATTCCAACTTTTAAAATATCTTTATGTCAAAAAATAGTCTAAATTTCAGAAATTTATAAGCTCATAAAATTTTTACTTGCTTCCATGTTTATTTAAAATTACCAGAATTTAAGATTACAAATTTTCTCTTAATTCATAACAGGATTTTATTACTTAAAACAAAATTTAGATACATTTTCAACTGTGTATCACTATGTATATAATGCTTTAAAATAAGTCTTAAAAAACAATTTCAAAACTTACCTATAAAATATAGCATGAAAGTTATAATATGTAATTAAGAATTTTTAGAAAATAATGTTTCACCATCTTGGGTTGTATGGAAAGTTATTTTGTTTTTTATGAAAATGAAAAACATAGCAAATACATATTTTATTGAATTGTATATTGCCAATTTGAGTACAATATATTTTATATTTTAGGTCGCAGCATGATTTCATATTCATAAAATAGTTTATTTTCAGTAGCAAAAAAATGATTCCAGTGGAAAAAATTAAATGACTTTCTGAACAATTCAATAAAAACACAGAGAAATAAGATTTTAGAATATTTACTTTATAAACATGTAGAGTAATACAAATCAAAGTTTAATATACAATTTTTACCAATTATCTCATGAAAACTGAAGACATGGTTATGTTGAAAAACATCAAATACCAAACATATATGATATTTGGGTGGGGTATGTAGAAAAATTTTGAATTTGAAATAACTAATTTGACATTAATGATAAAAACACATTGAGTAAACAACATTGATCCTGTATCCCATTTTATAAAAATCTTTAGGGAAGTTTCATATAATTAATATTTGTATACCATAATTTGATCAGAATGTAGTTTAAAATGGATTCAAGTTACTAAAATTAGTAACTCAAGTAGAAATGAATTTTCACCCAAAATGAAAATAAAATGTTGAACTAAAACCTGGAGCACTAGTCATTCAGCTACCACAAGTTTGACTTTTTTTGAGAAACATCTTAAGTAAAACTTCCTTATTGGGAACTCTACATTAGTTTACCAAATATAATCCTGGTCTCGGAAACTGGTATAAATATTGGGTTCACTATGCAATCAAAATAACTATTTTAAAATTTTCTCTGCTGGAATTCAACTGATAGTAATAAGATGTTAATAGCATTAATAAATAATCAGTATGAAAATAAACTGCAAATATTTAAAGCATTGGTCATAAAATATTAATAGTTAAATGCTGATAAAATATGTGAATACCTGCGTAATAACAGAGGATCTTAATTTCATCTTTTGAGTCCATTGTCCCATATCAACAGTTGGTAGCTCAGGTTTCACTTCATTTTCTGGTAAAGATGGGAACAGCTCATCGTAGGTACAAGCAGCTTCATAAGGTATGTTCTCCTCCATGATGTTAGAATGAGAAGGCATCATAGTCTGGTCACCGAAAGAATTCATCTCGTGAACCGCGTCCAGATCCATGGTCGATTCTCAAGCCAAGTCGTACAGTACACTACAAAATATAAAGGAATAAGCTCAATAGCATATCTAAAAACTTATAACTCAATACTTTATATAATTTATCAAGGCACAATTTATCACAAAAATTAAGGTTTCCTTTGAAATTTTGAAAAGTCTAAAATAAATGGAATATTAAACTGAAGTTTTCAAATGTAGAAAACAATTTATTTGAAAATTTTCAAACTTCAAAAATGTTTTAGAAGCAACACACATATGTTCATTTTAAAACCCTAAAAAATATGAAAAATTATAAGATTAATCTACCATTAAAAATGTTAATATACACAATCACATGATTGAAATTCAAGTTTGATAAAATATATGGCATTAAGAATTCTCACAGAAATAATACTCTGGCAAGTTTTTGAATAAAAGGATCTCTTATTATTCACATATTTCATTTGCAGAAATTAATGAAACATGTTTAATACTTTGGGTATAAATATATATATTAAAAAAAACATGTTATCGCAAATATTTAGAATGAATTTTGACAAATCACTGAAAAATAGACAAGATTAATTTTCATTTAATTCATGTTTTAAAATGATAATTTTTTAATTTTCCTTTATTTGTCCACATGATTTGTATGTATGCATGCATGCATAAATATAAAAACAAATAAATGTCAGACTAATTTTATCACAGATTAAACTGTAAATGTGTGGTCCAAATTACAGGTTAATTACTTTAAATAATATAAAACTAGTGTAAAATAAAAGAAAGCAAATTGTCTAAAAAATTTTGAATTACTACTGTTTACACATACTTTACATGTGCTTGGAAATTATCTTTCATAATCTGAATCATAATTCTTCTAGGTAAATCAAAAACAAATATAGGGACAAAATAATGAAAAAAAATGGACTTTATTTTAAAACAGCAATATGTATCAATAAACAATTTATCTGAATGACAAATGCATATGAAGGTTCAATATTGATATATGGATAGCCATTCTATGAATTTTTTATTTGTATAACTCAAATCAATAATTTGGAATGAATTTTAAAAGAATAATCACTGAAGTGAAGGAATAAAACAGTCAATTACCAAATCAAGTATATAACCAGTATTAATTATAAAAACATTACATATTTTTTGAAAATATTCTTTTCTAAAATGAATTTAGAATTTACAACAACGGAACTACATCATAAAAGGTTTTTTCAATAAAATGCCCTGACACTGTTGTAGAATACTTATCACTCTTGTAAAGTATCTTAACAAATCTTGTGTGCATTAGATGAATTTTTATTTAATTAGCCTTAGGTTGAATGGCTTGATCCCATTCAGCCTAAGGCTATTTAGCTATTACCTTTGAGCAAAAAGTTCTGAGAAAAATTTAGTGCTGTGAATGAGCCAGGACACATCAACATTATTTAAAACTGTACAAATTATTTAAGGATATAGATATCAAATTTAAGATTAGTCAGATGAAATTTGTGGGCCACATATGCAGAATGAACTCCTTATCATTAGCATTTAAAATTTTATAAACTTTGGGAACTAGTAAAAGGGGTAAGCTCAGATGGACGGATTGTGTAAAGGGAGACTAAGATCGAAAGATTTTAAGTCACTTGAGTAAAAATTTATTTTGAAAATTCTAAAACTAAATTTTTATAACATTATTTCAAATTATTATTTTCTATTGTACAATACATATGTCCGCAATCATTCCAAGAATAGTGTGAATGAAATTTTGGAGGGCTATAAAATCTGTTATCCGATTGGTGCCAACCATTCTGCAAGCAGCAATAATTAGGTGAGTTCTTTTAAGTTTTTAATACTACTGTTTTATGTTATATATTAAATATTGTATACAAACATTTTATATATTTTTTTATATTCGTTTTATACATTTCATTAATGTTCTTTTATTCATTAATCCTTAATATCACAATTATTAATCACATGTTTATCAATTGTAATTCTATGACATATAGTAAGATGTAGCATTGTATTAAATTATGAAAAAATTTATTGGAAATTTTAATAATATACATTTATGAGCCACATATTTTTAAACCACATTTTTTTTTTCTTTTTTTCCTGTACATAATATGCGGATTATGTGTTAAAAAGTTGTTAAAAAGTTAGTTTTGCAAATTATATGCCGCCATGAATAATCTGATACAAAAAAAAAAATTCAAAATCCTGTAATTCAAAATTATATAAAATTGCAGTTACGCAAATAAGAAATGTTAAAATTTCAATCAAAATCCAAAATTGAGATTTTATAAAAATCTACAAAAAAAAAAAAAAGGAAATATGTAAAAATTTGAAAACACAATATGAAAATTTATGTAATATTGTGTAAATACGTTGATAAAAAATGATAAAACTATACTTTAAGGTGCCTTTTGGCGAACTTGGCGATTTTTTTGGGGGGCACCATTCCAGTTTGCACCAATTACAATGTAAACACGTATGGTTGAACATTAAAAAATAATGCAACATCTGTTGGATTTTTAAAATTCAATAAACGATAAACCAATCAGAGTGTTGACTTGATCTAAACCAATCAGAACACGCTTCAGTTTTGCCAGCTTGGCTATCAATCGCAATCACAACTTGGCGAGAATCAAAGGGGCACCCAAAAGTATAATCTCACCAAAAAATATTCAATACTGCAATTTTTGAAACCTGAAATCACATTTTAGTTGGGGAGAAAAATGTTACCCTTTCCCCACTTCCACCAAATGAATGGAGTAAATTAAGATTTTATTAAAATATTTAAAAAAATTGATAACGCAAATTTTTATTTACTAAATATGAATATTAAAAGTTATTTTACTTTTTTTATGCAATGTTTATAAAATATGTGAAATTAAGAAGCTAGTGATTAGTTTTATAATATTTCTGTTGCATGTAAATATAATGAAATATATGAAGCTTCGATATTTAAAATAAGAACTAGCACAAAAATCCAAGTTAGAGTAAGCGTGACTGGATTTTTAATAATTGGATGTGTCCTCATTCAGATTGGCAAAATAACTATGCAGAACTTAGCACGTAAATTGAAACCACTACAAACCTAAACCATATTCTAAGTTTTTAGTCAAAAGTTTAAATATCAAAATTATTTTAAATATTGATAAATCAAAATTAATAAAAGTATAGGAACAGATTTAATATTTACCCTTCAAAACATTGATAATAATATTTCATTTATTCTGAAATCTATTTTGGGCATTTAATATTTATTGCATAAGTATTGAAGTATCAATATTGTAACAAGCAGATTAATAATGTTTATCAAGCACCTTGAGGCAAATACCCATTTCGAGGATTCAACTTAAAAGGCTTTATAATTAATTGCAATAAAACTTAAAATTTAATTTCTACCTCTAATTACTTTCAAACATAAAAGCTAATTTAACTCTAGCCTACAGTTTAAATTGGGTTCTGAATCACAACAAAAATTCATAGTCTGTGTGAAAATAAAACTACAACTAGATCATAGAACAGAACACTAGTCATTTATTTATCAACTCTGCTTAATTTTTAAAGGACTCTACAGCCTGATTTAAATACATTATAATCTTGCCTACTCTTAAGCTTGATTTTCCAAAAATATATGACCTCTACAAAAAAGTGATAGTTTTCATATGATAAAAATGAATAAAACTATGATTTTGAATCATGAGTTACACTAATTATGTACTTAAATTTGAACATTAGTTTATTTTTCTTTTAAAGATAAAGAATAAAAAATAAGGACATATATGATGTATTTATAAGAATTATTTCTGCAAAGTACACATAAAATTTATATTTATAAAATACATGCAACTGAGTTACAAAAATCTCATCAAAATAAACCTAAATTTAATATTAATAAAGATAATTTTTCATAAAAACATTTCAACTCCTCAGATATTATCAATATATTACTATCACTACACAAACATATTGTTTTGAATTATATTTTGCACTATAATCATAAAGTAACTTTAATTCAAAAATATTGAGAGAGTGAATTCTGGAATACAAATTCCAAATGAATAAATCAGTGTAATATACTGAAACATATGCTTAAGTTTAAAAATTACAACCAGATGTCCTAATTAAGTTTATATTTTAGACGCAAAAACATGATTTAAATATTTTTCCCTACACAAATTGAATCGTATGAAAATAAAAATCTGATGAAAAACGCAAGTTTAGCAGACGATATCGAAGCGTATGGGAAGAATCTATTTCATTCAGTAAACGGAAAGGTCCTCGAATAAGATGTTCTAAATGTAACTGTTTTAACTTGAAAATGTACAGTTAGAGACAATTCAAGAGCTCCTATTTTCGAACATAAGTAAAATTAGATTTTACGTAGATGAAATACAAAATTATGATTATCGGATAGGAAATATCGAATGTTCTCACCAGATTGTTTAAACATTTCAATTAGCTTCGATTTGAACGACGAGAGCTTTAACTTAATTAACCTCACATTAGAATCGTCGACGTGTCAACACAAGTATAAACATCTGATTTTGTATACAACTGATAACTCACCGTACTGCGTCCGGAAAAGCCGTCCTAGGGTAAATTTAACGTCGTGTGCGTATCCAGTTTTCTGAGGTGTTGCTACATAAAAAGAATGAAAATTATATTACTATACAAGAATTAAGTATTCAAAAATGTTTTTTCTTATCAGGAGCGAAAGATTTCAATTACTTACTAGCACCGCAGATCCCTTCAAAGTAAAAGAGTATCGTGGCCTACAAAAACCAGATAGGTATGAGAAATACCCTAATGTGTATAAAGATTTCTGATTGGTTGATAGTCCTCTCACGTGTAAACGTTTGGCAAATAGAATCCTGTTACACATCAGCAGTGAATTCTGCAAAGTAGCCAAAAGATAACAAAAAAGGAGTTGCCATTTTATTCAAACAAAATATCAATTTTTCTGAATATTTTTGGTTTCAATTGCGTTGTGGTTTTCAGTTTATCGGTTCAACCATCAGACTTTGTTGCATTGGAGTCTATTTTAAATTTTAGATTCTGGTTGAATTTATCCCTCGTATGCAAAAGAAATCGTAAAACAACAGATAAATTTTAAATTTAATTTTCTTAAACGTGAAATATTTCTTAACTTAGCTTATTTATATATTTTGAAATCTACTTTTAGTTTCGTTTTATATATATATATATATATATATATATATAGATTTGTTGAAAAGTTCAGTACATGTTTTTATGTGTCATTTCCGTTGTAAATTTGTCTTTCACAAATTTAATCAGATAATATGTAAATTTTTAAAAAATTCATTAATAAATGGTACCAATAAAATTCATCATTTATTATTGGACTGTAAATAGTTTTTCTCAGATTGAGAAAAATAATACCATTCTGGATCAATTTGAAGCAATATCAGAGCTTACACATAAGATATTATGACACATTGGGAAAAAAATGGCGCCTATTATTGGTCCATTCCGGATAAGGTTATCTTGGCCAAGATTTCCAATATTGGGCCAAACTATTTTGCTACTCGGAATTATAATTTAGAATCATCAAAATTCTGCGTAATCTGTCAGCAGAGCCAACTTTATAGAATGCAAGTGTATAAAATTTGAACACTTAATAAGTAATTTTAAAAGTTATAAGTGTTATTGGCTTGCCTAAAACTAAGTTATTTTTAATATGTAAGAAATATTGCTATTTTGAAAAAAATTTTTTTCTTTTTTCAATCATGCTGGCTGGTAGAAACTGTTGGATTGGACCTCAGATCTATCTGTCCCAAGTGCTACGCTCATTTTGTAGTTGAGATAATAGTGGGACTCAATGCTAAAGATATATTTCTCCAGTCAGAAATAGACTTAATTTGTACCTTGAGTTTGAACACTCTAGGCTACACTGCATATGAAAAAGAATTAGTTGCAACATATTTAATGGATGTCGAGATCTTAACCCACATTCATTTTGTTGACGAAACTTTTGGTTGATACGTCTATTACACTAACTCGCACTATTGATATTTTTAATGCGATTTTTTTTAAATTGGAATATTGCTCATAGCACTATCGAACACTCTTAAGGTTTATAAAATCCAGTTCCTCTGAAATGACAGTCTAATTCTATTAACCCCATTAATCGAATGTCAACTGTTTTAAATGCTATTTTCTGAACAATTTAAATGCTCTTAGCACAAGTCTCCTTGGTCACTGATGTTAAGATCTTAAAATTTACATCGCTCATCAAGTCATATGAGTATGCCAAAACGCTATAATTTTGGCTCAGTTTGTTCTTAGGCATATCACAAAGTTTATCAATCACACCAGTATCAAATATTTACCAAAATTTATCACTATTTTTATTTCACATTATTTAAAACAATCAAATTTTTTTTAATTAAAGCTTAGTTGATACATTTTTCTCTTTCTTAAATACTGTAGTTATAAATTTCGTATTCTTTTCATTGTTTTTTAAATTTTCAAACATTTTCATCAGTAACTATAAATTATATTTGAAAAAGTGAAAAATAATTTTTCAAATTTTGTAACATAATGTTTCATAAATTGAATGTTTTATGTAGTAACTATATTCTAAAAATGCAGGTACAATTCAAAAAAATTATAAATCAAGATTTCTTCTTAAATAGTACTGGAATCAATGACTTGTTTTTGTTATTAATTCTCTTAAAGAAATTCATTGCTTGAAAAGCAAATAATTGGTTTTAAAATGAACAAATAAACTAGTTATAAAATACATAAAATTTTATGTATGACTTCATACAAAGTCAGTAAAAAATTAAGGAAATTTATTTTTAAGCATTTTTTTTGAGTATTTTTAAGCATTTTTTTTTAATGGAAAGCCATATAAGATTTAACCTGTTTTGCACTTTTGATTTAACTTCACAAATGGTTCTTTCTTTTGAAGTGTTTAAATTTTATTTATTTATGGATCTTGAATTACAGAATTTTTTACTAACGATTAATCCATTAAGGTACTTTAATGAATACAAAAAACTAAATAACGATAACGATAGATTTGTTATAAGGCTTGTAAGAAAATGAACTTATAATGTAGCGTTATCTAGTAAAATTATTCAAATATTTGAATAATAAGCTGTACCTTATTGTATAAAACAATTATTTTACTTTTCTTCTAATTTAATGTATTAAGTTTTTGATATGGTTAAAATACTATTGTTATTTTCAATTTTTCAAATGCTTTTTATTACATAATTTTTTAACAATATATTAAACAATGAATTAAAATAAGTTATTTTTTTTTTTACTGCACAAAAACCCACAAGTGAACTTTACATGGAATCTCATTTTGGTTTGTTAAAGCCGTGCAATTTAGATACTAATGCATTTTTCAGGCTTATCCGAAAAGAAAGGCAATAAATCACATTTCAAAATTTTTCGATGTAAGTACTTTTATGATGAAATAAAGATCATCTTGACTTTGTAACTTAACCTTCGAAGTGGTTAATTCCAAGTTCTGTCTTAGGACGTGAATCCTGCTTTTTCTATTTTTAGTTTGTAAATTTGCCCGGAAAATTGGGAATTTTCCAGATTATCCTATTTGTAACTCACGGATACGGTTTTTTATCCTTGAAAAGTCTTTCGGGAAAATCAATATTCAATGAGTGCTGAAGATTATCTTAAACCATCGTTCGATAGTGAAATTATCCAGTTCATTGTATTAAATATTTTCCTAAAGACCTCACAAAATAAGCTTTCATCTGACATTTCCAGATGATTCTACGTGGTCCTTTCTTTTGACTGTCCGATAAGTTGGAAAACAAAGAGAAGCCATTAGTATATTTTCCTATATTGTACTACTTTTGAAATCATTTGTAAATTGTTTTCATAGGATCTTAACTCTAATAAATACTAATAACCGAATTGAAGGGGCAAACTCTGTTGCAACGATATTGTATCCAAGTTACATTGATCAGTGATTTTAAGCTTTTTTTTAAAGATTTGTTAAAAATTGCTGCAAGTTTAACAAATTGTCGCTAACACGCCATATATTTTAAAATTTTAAATTATTATATCTTAATTCTGTTTTTGATTATTACACTTAAAAATAATTGACTTATGTAGCTTTTAATGCAATTTGAATTTAATGCTACCTTATGTAGCTTTTAATGCAATTTGAATTACTAAGAAACGTAAGCTAAACTCATAAAATTATGTATTTTTTTATAATTTTTTTAAGGAAAGAAAGAAATTTATTGTGATATTTTTTTTGTGTTAAGAAAAATTATTAAATATAATTATGATGTTAATTATTTTATTCATAAAACCAGGAACAATACATCATACTTTGTCATTAATGACACTTTTTCGATTTAACTAATGCTAATAAAAAGGACTCTCTTCTCAATCTTTAAAATTCCTGAATATAGTACAAAAAAATAAAATAATAGAATGGGAGTAAGTATTATTACCATTTAATATTAATACAAAGATATTATTATAAAAAAAATATATTACATAAAGGTGCAATTAGGAAAATATATTGCATTTTATGTAATATAATATGCAATTTACAATACATAATTCATATGTTGGCATCATAATGAAAGATTAGTCTTAAATACGTACGTAGTCAGGGCTATATATATCTCAATTTAAACTTTGGTTTTTCATTCAGGGAAAATATTGATAATATAGTTGAATTCTATTAACATGTAGAGGAATGGAAATGTAGATTTGTTAACGTATAGGTGAAAATAAATATAAGGTACTCTTAAATTTATATATAAAAATAGAAAGACGAGAAGGAAGTCAGACATATCTATCACTCTGATTTTCTGTTCAACAATTCGTGGGTTCATTTTCAACCCATGCTTGGTTGTTTGTAGTCATTTGTAATAAACTTTCAGTCTAATAACCTATATATATATATATATATATATATATATATATATATATATATATAT
>JAPDSC010035109.1:4519-18365 GCA_026290005.1 Latrodectus geometricus | reverse complement strand
ATATATATATATATATATATATATATATATATATATATATATATATAATTTTCAACTTCGATCATTTTCAACAATCAAGAACGAAAGTTGATGTTGAGTTTGTGCCAGCTGCATGAAGAACTGTTGAATCGAGAATTTCTTAGTTTTGAAGTTATATAAATCCTCTTGAAGCATTAAATCTATTTATAAAGAGAAAAACTGCTGAAATTAAGGCAAACTAATACAATTGTTGAGTTTCAGTTGTTACTTATCTTATACTTCTCACAAAAGTCTACTGTTGTTACTGACCACAGAAGTTTCGCAGTTATCTTTTAAGAACAAATAAACAAACTAAAATTCGAGAATGAAATATCAATCTCATCAACAATGTCCTTTATGACTAAATGTATGATTATGTTAATTTCAACTAAATAAATAATTTTTAATTATATTTATGTTTTATATACATTACTTTTTAATCTATCTTTTCAGCGGCAATAACTGAGAATGAATTCCTTCTCACGTTAAGGATAGAGATCACATCATGCTTTATCATACTGATCATGTAAACATTTTCCTTATCGACACAGGAATCTTTCGAACAGATAAATCAGCATATTTCCTGGATATATACCCAACAGAACATGTTTGAAATATTCAATAGAAAACGGGCTGATAATCACTTATCAGTCCTAGAAATATTCTTCAAATGGAAAGCTATCTTCTAAAGGAATGGAATAAAACATTCGAGTCACTCATTGATAACTTCACTGCTTCCATATATCATAGCTATGCGGCATAGCTTATATCCTAGGGATATCAATTGCCCTTATTGAAATTCACTTTTATCCCAGAAATCACATTTTTTGTTTATTTATATAATATATACGAAATATCCACCTTTTTGTTTTTTTGTTTGCATATATATATATCACCAAATATTTCATCAGCAGTAACTTATATTTGAAATCTTAATAACCCCTAACTGATGTCAGCTGATTAATTTTTTATCGATATGTAAATATTTTCATTATTAAACAATCTATACCACTTCTTTGGTGTAATATAATTCTTTCAAAAATGGACAAAGAAATTTAATTTATTCAAATGATGCTTACTATAGTACTAAATCCTTTTTAATTAATCACAAATTCGCAGTTCAGAGGCCAAATGTTAGTCCTTTCACATAATTTTTAAAATTTCAATATTTTTATTGATACATGGCTTACGGATGTTTCTTATACACCTGTCTTTACGAGCACGCATCAATTTGAAACATAAACGAATGCATGTATTTGAAGAAAAACACACACGCATACACATATCTATATTCAAAGTTTTTATTTTTCTGTAACACATTTTTAGTACATTACTTTAACATTACTTTAATGCATATTTATCTCAGTCAGCGGATAAGAGTCAATACAAGAGATGAAATAAAAACGTAATTAGAGTTTTTGTAATTTTAAAAAAATAATAATAAATACTTTAAAATGACATTTTTTTTTTCTTTTTTTGTAATTCTAGAACTGATTGGACATTCTGCAGATGTTTAGTTTTTCAACCATATATGAATATTAATCTCTTATTATAAGTTTAATAAATCATGAAATTTAATCATCGAAAAATTCATTGATGCGACCGTATCTTACATTAGAAAATTAAAGTTATTTTTGTTATGACACTTAAGCATTAGCTCATTTAGCTATAAATACTGATATACGATCATTTTAGAAACACATAAAATATATTTATGTATATGATGATTTGTATTTTTCAGTATTTGGTGATAAAGACTCAGATAATTCACAATTTTTTTAAAGATATTTTCTTGGAATTTTAAAAGACATAGTTTACATCTAAACTATATTATGTGTTGTAGTCAAATTAGATATTACTCCTATCAATATTAATAGCTATTGTATTTTAACCATGCTATCAAAACAATAAGTTGGTATAAATATTTTCGATTTTCTAGTTAAATAATAAAAATGATGCTGTCATGACCCGTTGTGATGACTTTAATAAATAAATCCCGAATAAAGTTAACTGTAACTAAATTCGTTTTATATTATTGCATAAAGTTGAAAATGTTATGTAATGATATAAGATTATACATTGAACATTACAATGTAAGACATACGTAATAATATAAGACATACATTGAACATTTTTAAGTGCCTGAAATCGTTTACCTATGATATAAATTTACACAATCGTATGACTGTTCTCCGCGTTCCTGTTTCTTCTTAAATCTTACATTGAGATTTAGTTACTTCCTGGTGAAGTCAGAGGCTACAAGATGGACGGGTAAAAATGGCGACTGAATGGAACTGATGAACCTTATTGAGGTCAAAAGTCGGATATCAGAATTGCATGGCATGTGGATGAAATTATTATCTAAAGTATTTGATAGGGGACTTTAAAAATAGTAAAAACCCCCAAAATACTGAAAACATGTTTACAATTTAAGCACATAAAAATCGAAACTGCAATCAGTAATCTATCATGAACTGGGTTTATTTTATTGAAGGAAAGAGAGTTTAGAAACTTTAAACAATTGAGTTAGTGTTTTTACATATCAACATTACCATGTTACATTTCGGATCATATGAATTGCTTATTTCAAAACGTTAAGAAACAAGATTATTCATACGAATATTTTTTTTTAATATTTAAATAGTTTAAAACTTATATAATCAATACTTTTCTATTTTATCATAAACTGAAATATAGGCATTTTATATTACAGAATTATAAATGTTTGTATAATTAGTAATTATGATCAATGACGCGATGTCACAATTTGATAATCAGTTAAACGATTAATTATACAATAAATTAATTTAATGAAATTATTAATGCTCATTATATTTTAGCTTTAAGATGATAATAAAAATCATTAAAAGATCTGATTGTCCCAAAAATATTAATATTTATTAATTTTTTTATTTAATTATTAAATCAATAATGATCAATGACGGGATGTCACAATTTAATAATCAGTTAAACGATTAGTTATACAATAAATTAATTTAATAACTTTATTAATGTTCATTATATTTTGGCTTTAAGATAATAATAAAAATCATTAAAACCTCTAATTATTCCAAAAATATTAATATTTATCAATTTTTTTTATTTAATTACTAAATAAAAAGTATTTTTAATCCAAGTTTATAAATAAATGTAATTTTTTATAGCCTCCACAATTGAAAAAAAAAATCTTTGAAAATAGGTTATTTAAAATTGAATTCAATTTTTTTTTTTCATTTGCTTGGTAATGAATATATTTACTTTTTTACTAGATAGTCTTTATTGTTTTTACTAGAGATCTTTATTGTTTTTACTAATGATTGTTAAGAGGATCTCTTAAATTTTATCTAATAATAATAAATAATTCAAAAAAGTTTTAAACAATAATATTAGCTTTAATACTAGCTTTAATAATCAGTCATTTCACCAAAAGAAAGTATAAGATTTTTTTTCCTAAAACTATTCTTGCAATTTTATGAGTTCATTTAACATAAAAACTGAAATTTGGATAACTACGAATCTTTGTAAGAGAATTCCAGAGAATTTAAATTATTTTGTAATAAAAAAAATCAAAACAATTTGACTTCTATGATTGGAATTAAAAGATGTGTGTGCACTGAGTAATTTTTATCAAATTGTATTCATAAAACTTGAAAAAAATTTATAGCATTTCTTATAATTCTAATATTTGTAATAATGACAATACTTATAATGTTTAATTAAAAAATTACAAAAAAATCTATTATTTTTCTTCTGTTTTACTTCTGAAATAATTATTTCAGCATTTTAAAACACAATTTACACATATTTCCATAAATTTTATTATCTAATTCCTTGTTTTTGCCAAGAACTATTAAGGGCTGGAAAAGTAATACAAGGAGATTTTAATCTACCGAAAGGGAGCTAAGTGTTTTTCAAATTAAACAACTAATCTGAGCGTTTTCACAGAAAGAAAGCAAAATGTGAAGTGATCAAACGGAATTCTCCACTAGATATGATATAAGTCAATCAAATTTTTTTACAAAAATATTTTCCTTAAAACAAAATTTCGTCTGCTCCATTTTGATGTGCCGAAAGATATTTAAATTTTTTTAAATACTATTTCCATGTTATCAATTTGGAAACTTTACAAAGTATGTGTGGATTAAAAAGAAAATACCTATTATTTCATTTTTAAAAATATATATCTTCCTAGTACCAATCTAACTCAAACTGGGAATAAAAATTGTAAAGGCAAAGAATACTTTCATAAATAAAAATATGTAATTGCAGCCAAAAATTAGAGCATTTTATTAAAAAGCTTTGGGAAAAAGCATGATTTGTATACAAATCTGATAAATAGAAGGGCATGCCTAAATATTTGCTTAAATGTTTTTCAAAGATAGCACTCATGACAATAGTTCTGACAGTCATATAGTAAATGTTTGGGTGTTTGAGCATTAGATTCGCATTTGCAAACATTGTTTCTATGTAAATGAAAGCTAAGTAAATAACTTTTAAAATCATCATATGAAGCGAAACATTTAAGTTATTTTAAAGTAGGTTTATAAAAGTATATCGGTAAATCATAGACTTATTGCAACTTCAAGCCTATAATGCATGGTAGTGGAAGAGAAAAAAACTTTCAGTCCATTTGAGATTTAAAGGAATAATGAATTCTGCATTCCAGCTAATTACATATAATTTCTGATTATATAATATCAGTTAAGCTGTTTGAAATAGGATATAGGTTTTTAGCCAGAAAATCTATTCCATTGCAATTTATTTCACTATAGTTACGAACAAAATATGTTTCCTTATTTATATACAGATATATAAACTATTTCTTTAGTCAGCGGGTAGCAGTATGTCTCATATTTTGCTTCTTTTGAAGCGAAGAAACTAATGTATGTCCTAATAGGTTTGCTTTCAATGCTTTCCAAAATCTTTTCCAGAATCTTATTTAATAGAATTAAGAAAATCATTCACCACCCAGCGTGGTCAGCGTGTCTGATGGGGAGGTCTTGGGTTCGAATCCCGGTTCGGGCATGTATGTAATTTCTCTTTCTATCTCTCTCTCTCTCTCCTGTCTTTGTCTTTTCCTAAAATGAATGGGTTGTGAGTGGTTGCCTACCCTATAAACAGGTACCTATGGCATGTGTGTACTGAAGAAGTCGGACTCCACACCAAATTACTATTCAGTTAGAAAAGTGGAACAGCACAACCCATACTGCCAGCTAATCTGGCACAATACTACAACAACAAGAAAATGATCTTGTGGCTTGGGCGGCTATCAGGTGTATCGGCAAGAAGTGGATAGAACAAACGTGCTTTTCCAATTTTTGAAAGGACAGCTTAGTAAGAACAGCGAACTCCCTCCCGTAACTTTGGTGTTATGCGAACCGTACTACTATTACGTACGTATAGTATCCTAATAGAGCCTCTTGTATGCTTAGTGAACTGCTAGAATATTTTCACTTACCCAGAAATTCATGCAATGCTGGGTGGACCTTTTTAATTTCCTGATATTTGAAAACACTGCTCATACAGGTAAAACCTCCGAGAAAATGTCTTAAGAGCGAGGAAATGGTGCATCACATTGTACATAAATGTAATGCCTTGCCGTTATTGGATTGACTATTTAAGTACACTCGATACTAAAGAACACCTCAATTCCATAAAGGATCTTTCTGACTTCACAAACAAAAAGTGGGACCCTCAAATAAATGGGACAAAGTAATTTTGGATTCAAAACTTGGTACAAAATAATTTTAGCAGAGGTGCTTTTATTGCTGAATCCAATATAGAAGAAAAACATCAAAGAAAAGTGAAGAATTGAACAAGCTGGTTTTCGAGGAGAACTAACTCTAAATCAAATTTTTGTCATCAGAAATATCATAGAAAAGTGTATAGAATTAAACATTACAATTTTTATTTCCTAGATCTCACGAGGGGTTTAATTCCATAAACCGAGAATGTTCATATACTTATAACTATATGGAAGCAGGTATGAGCATTTAAATTTTTCATCAAATTAAAATTAGTTCTTAGATCAAATGTTCTTAAGGTATTTATATAGGGAGCTAGACGAGATCTATAATGATTATGAATCAATAATAAAATTATAGATAATTTAAGAACACACATAATCATAATCATTTATATTTTTATTTTGTATTGTAAATGCTAAATAATCATTTCTTACCAGATTATTGCATTCAATACAGGAACTGGGTAAAAAAGGATTTTTATATAGGTATACTATTAAGTCGATATAATAAAAAAGTAATATATATCCGTAACATATTTTTTATTACATAATAAGATGTTATAAAGCGCATATGCTCAATATGTTTATAAAACAATCGAATGAGAATCCGAATTCGCAGAACAGGATGCAAACAATATTTTAATCTAAAATTATTTTTTATTTGTTGATTTAAAGTGTAATAAAATACTGAAAATTTGTTTCGTAAAATATATTTTTGGAAAAAGTATTTATTCACATCATTTTTATTTTTATTTAAAATCAATTTTATTTTCTTTACCTATAACAAATCAGTTATTATCTTGTCATGAATATGTTTAAATACCAAACATAATTTTTAAATGACTCAAACAGATGAAAAACCAACAAACTATGCAAATTTTAAATTATTTTTTTAGAAAAATTCCTGTTTTATAAACTATTAAAATAACATATCTGAAGTTGCATTATTTCAATAAATATTAAAAATGCAAATTTTTCTTTAAAGCAGTAGCTGTTTTGCAATTGTTAAATGAAAATGAATTCGAATTTTATGAACAATACGCAGATAAAATTCCTTAATATCTAATTAATAGTTTAATAGTCCTATTACTTACAGTGAAAGATATAGATATTTTATACTTTACGTGATTTTATATAAGAGATTTGGAAATTGCCTTAATACATTATAAAGAATTAAAAATATAGCTAAAATGTGATTGAAACGTATAAATGCATAATGAATGAAATTAAATACTTTGTATATTTCGTAGCAACTAGTAAATAATTTAACACATTAAAGCTGATATTAGCATCTATAACATGTTATTGCCTCCCGGGAGAAATTTTCGTAAATAATAAGACTATTCCTTTATCACAACTGAAGAAACGCAGAAAATAAACACCTATTCTTCTGGAAAACCAAAATGTGATGATGGATACGATAAAATGTTTTATGACAAATTCCAGCTAATTGATTAAACAATCACGTTGTCAAAACTACTCAGAGTGATATTGGCATAAGTTGTAGCATAGCGAATTACTAAAACATAACGACGCCATCTCTCAATACTGTTTTAAGAATCACATCAACATTGAAGAGCCAAACAGATTTTAAATGCTTTCTATCGGATATCATCATATAGAAGAGTATCATATAATATTTATTCCATATTTTAGATATATGAAAAAGTATTTCCCAATCGAGCATTAATAATACACGCAATCATTGAATGTAGATCATAGATAATAACAGGCACACATTGAACAGTAATTCAATCAGTCAAAATACACCGCTTGACATGGTTCCATTGTTGATTTTTTAGTTGATTCATTTTTCATTGAGGAAGTCATAGTGATATATGAAATTATTGTTTTTGCCAATGTCGAGCGTTATGCAATAATGTCACTGAACAAGATCATGATAGATCTATAAGCGCGATATGTACGAAAATAGAGTTTTCTTAGGCTATATGGAGAAACACTACAGTTAAAACTGAATAATTATGGTCTTATTAACTTATACCATCAGATTCAATACCTGTTCATTAAATTAAATATTTTCTTAAACAGTTATTATCAGCGCTAACACTGAAAGATGCATGCATTATTTATATCTCAAAAATATTGGTTAATGCTGTGAACAATGTGGTATTTCTCTGGCAGATGTTTTTGATGTGAAAAATATTTGAAGCCTGCTTATAACTTTTAAGCAAATTTTCACTTGAAAGCCATTTGCTACTGAAATGAATAATTATTCTAATTTTTTTTTCAAATCATCTGCTATATAGTATAATCCAGAATTCACAATCCGACACAGTTTTTAAATTTTACGTGACTTTATAAATATTTGTAATTTTGTAAAACACACATCTGCAGGAAATTTTCTAAAGTAAGTAATTTTCATTCTATTTTTCTAAAGTAATTAATTTTCGAGTAAGAATTTTCGAAAGATATGTTGTCCATATATTCTGAATATGATGTGAAATTGATTGTTTTCTTATTTCAAAACTTCGTTGCGAAACAAAGCGAAATTTGGTGATTAATTTTGGAAGAATAATAAAGAGCTGGTCTCCAAGAGAGAGAAAGAAGAAGTTTAATAAGATCAATGAATTATTAGATCCGTATAGGTTTTCTTATTTAAAGTATACATTCATATTTATGCATCACTATACGTCTGCCAATGAAATATTTCAAAAGCTATATGAATAAATATATCTTGCTAATTAAGATTCAAAAGTATTTCATTGGCTGTTTTTGGTTCCATTATATTGTATTACATAAATATTTATTCACCATCACATATTAAGTATATTGTAAGAGAGATGAAATAATTTCTTAATTTCATACCTATGAAAAAACAATTTAGTAGCTCCATTTAATTAAATTTTTATATTATAAAATAATTTCTTTACTATATACAAGCATGTATGATAAATATTTAAAGAACCGGCAATAAAGAAGAGTTGAAACAATCGTTTTACCATTGCTAACAATTAAATTTTTATTATTAAATAAATCAATAGTAAGTATTTCAAATAAATAGTTTAATTTAATATTATATGCTTATGTACAACATTTCATATTTACGTCAATTATAAAAAAGTCAAACTATAATTCTATATGACCTTAAATTTTCCTTAGATTTTTATCAAAATATAATATCTATTTTAAATTAATCAAATGGTGCATTATTTTTAAATCATAAGTTGTTTAAATTTTTATTCTTCATTAATTTGTTCAATTGACACTATGTTTTATTATCATAAATTAATTATTGTATTGTCTTTGAAAGAAATTTTATAGTAATGTAGAAAACATGCGAATTTTAAAGCACATCATATTAGTCTAAATTTACCAAACAAATATTTGTATGGAAATAACATAGGCTAAATTACGAATAAAGCAATTACCGAAGAAAAATTGCTGTAACCATTTGTATAATATGTTTTTTATGTAATTTTCTCGGAAAAAATATCATTTCTAATATTATTCTCAGAATTTTAAAGCTATTATTGTTTTTTTTTTTTTTTTTTTTTTTTTTTTTTAAATAAAGTACTTTGTGGAAATACCATTATATTAAAGCATCGAAATAAACGCTTTTTCATGGAGTTATGCAAAATTAATCATATTTCAAGTCTTTTAAACGTATTAACATAATGCTTATTTGACACAACAAATATTTCTTATATTACAATACATTTAAGGAGATAATCACTTGTTTAGACTTAAATGGAATATATTTTTTTAGATTCGAAACTTGTCTGATATATTTAAATACCAGTATAATATATTTAAAATTTAAAAGAATTTGTAGCAAACCCAGAAGTGTTGTTTGGATTAAGTATTAATCCGAATATTAAAATAATATAATATGTTGGTTGTGTGCGCGTACATTCTTAAACATAACTCTATTATAGAGGCTTCTAATTTTTTAACCTTTATTCTTTTAGTGAATTTACTGAGACCCAAAAAACAATTTTAATTATTCCTTGTGCTCCCAAAGTTTTATGAAAATTTAAAAGATTAAATTGATACTATTATAAAACTTTTCTTTCCATTTGTTAAATGGCAGAAATTTCAGATAATGTTTTCGAATGCAAAATAGAATAACTTACACTTTCCTATATTTTTGTAAGGACTATCTGGTCTTTCAGACATTTATTTTTATGTCATATTTAATTTTGTTTACATTAAACAAAATAAAAAAATCATCTGTACAAAATTAAAAATTCACTATAATTCGTAACAATCTGCTATATTTGTATATAAAATAAATATTCATTTCTTCAATGTCTTGTGAAGAATTCAAACTGTTTTAAAAAAACTATGAAAAAAACCATAAAAGATTTAATGGAAGGGAAGGATAGAACAAATTAAAAGTTCTATAGTTATCATTGTATCCGAGAAAAGAGTTGAAAGCAATTAAAGTTGAAAACAGTTATGAAAAAAGAACATAATTAATCAAAACATGACTTCGAAATGAAAATTTCTTCGTCTTAAATAAGACTCATTATTTCTTCAATTTTTTTTAGAAGGAAAAGTTTTTAAGTTTTTTTCTCTCTCAATGAGAAATCTTTGTCGGCAAAAATATATAATATAGGGGTCCAAAAACAAATTTAAAAGAAAATTTTGAAACTGGTATCACATGATCTGTGCTTCCGGTTTAACTCTGAAGGAGGGGGGGGGGGTTGTAACTTTCTAAATCAACACGTGTTACAACAAACGAAATAGTTTCTGGTTTTATCTGCATAAGAAGAAACAGGATGTGGACATTTTGTGAAACGCCAACGCTAACATTTTTTTTTAATTGTAATCTCGTTGCTTTTTCTTATTGCTTATTTATCCAATGTGTTTAGTTCTTGAAATTCTTAGTTCTAATTTCTCATGAATTTATTTAGATGTGATATATTATCATGAGAATATCAGAATTTTTATATATTATATAAATATTTGAAACATAAATTTTGACATGGAAAAAAATAAATTTTGACAAATGATAAAAATGTTGTCAACTAAAATTAAATAAAAATACAGTGCCTAAATCAGCATGATAAAATATATGATTGCTAAAAAAAAAAACAGAAGATTCAAGGCAATAATAACAAATTTAACCTAAAAAGACAAATCAGCCATTTTCATTTTTAGTAAGTACTGACAGTTTTTAAACTTTTTTTTACAAGTGATGTCTACGAAATGTATAAAGGCAGGATAACACGCACTATATAAATAAAAACTCCAAGAAAGTAACTCTCAGATCAATTAAGATTGGAAATTTCATTCTTGTCTTTTAAAGGTACTTTTTCTAGTGTTAAAAATATGCAAGGAAACCATTCTATAACCATTTTTATGTATGTAAGTATTTTTTCAATTTATTAATGAAAATGAACTGGTTTTTTTTATGTAATCAAACATTTCTTTAATTTTAAATAAAAAATGAGAATAGATTTCCGCAGTGAAGAGCGAAAGATAATAAAATGATTTTTTGTAATTTATCTATAAGAGAAAACATTTAACCCCCTTTGAAAAATTGAGTTGATATTTAAAGATTCAAAGATTATCAAATTTTGTTATTTATAATTTCTCGTTTTTTAATTTTTTAAATTTATTATTTTATAATAAAAAATGCAAAAAATCCAATAAATCCAATAGATGTTCGAATCCCGATCCAATCGAATATCGTCTCGTCGTATTCGCTAATGGTGGTTGGTACTTAAAATATATCGTGTTTGGAATGTCCTCCATGGGAAATAATACCCCAGGGGGTGGAAAAACCAAGTCTGATTTGAGGGTCTTCTAGTCGAAATCTGTTACGAAAACCCACCCATTTTCACTATGTCATACTCACAGTATGCTTTACTAGACAAATGCCATCACTTCCGCCCCTTGTAGTGCTGATAAGTTAGTAATAAGATTTTAGTAGCTCTGGGGGCATTATAATAATAATAATAATAAATTAGTATTTATGATAAACTTGTTTGTTTGAAATTCTTCCATAAAATTAATATTATTTTCTTTATTGAATGTATTACTAAAATTTTTTATCAATAATTTTTTTATCATTCGCTTGTCATGCATTATTTTTAAATATTGTCGATGAGATCAATTTAATTATTTTCATATAAAATATTTTTCATAATTATTTAAATTATTTTTAATTTGAATACAAACCGTTTTTGTAAAGAAAATATTATTTCGCAAACTTTCCTCATAATTGAGAATTTTTAAAAATGTCGTAATTTATACGATAAATATATTTGATCAAAATAACAGTTAACTAAAAAACATTAGCAAATAAAATTCCTGCTGACGTTGAAAAAGATATGAATGTAAAATTCATCAATTTCAAATCTCACGATCTATAAGTGGCGAATTTATATCTCAGATTCTCAAGACTAATCGAAAAATAAACTTTTTTTTTTTTTTTTTTTTTTTAAGTGATACGAAATTTTGATGGAAAAGCAAATAAATTTGCCATCAAGCTCTATGACTATGAGCTTTACACCTTCGTTTAATTTAATTACAAGATTTAATTTTTTTAAAGAAACTATTTCATTTCACAAAATGTAAATTTATTTATTATTTATTTAATTTTTTTAACATCTGTATATCACGCACCTCCCTTATTCTGTATTTCCACCGAAATTTTACTCGAGATTGAATTCAGAATGACTGAATGGAATAGAATAAAACTTTATATTAGGATATTGATACTAACTAACATAAAACACGCTCCTTATTTTCAATATTTTATTTCGGAATTTTAATTGCAGTGTTTCTAGTTAATTTAAACCCCAATTTTTACTGATTCATATTCACAATAAATTTGTATATGCCATGATGCAAACCGTTTCGAAAAACTGTTCAATTCAACAATGGAAGAGTAAGGAGCTTTTACTTTATTTAAAATTTCCATCTGTGCTTAACCGTTGGGGGTAGAGAAAAGATATGTACGGCATCAAATCCTTCCTTACTTCTACATTCCCACAGTTTTACTTTTAAAAAATAACTGAGGCCTCATATTTATTTTACTCCTATTTTTGAACTAGTAGTGTTTTTGCTCACAGTCAGGAATGTGTTTTCGATTTTTCCATTCCATCGCCTATCAGAAATGTATTGAAATAGAGTTCAAAAGAGTCCTAACTTCAGTATTTAAAAAATTCATTACTAAAAGAAATTTTCCAGAATTCCACTCCCCATTCAATTTGATTTAGCTGATCAACGATGATGAGAACTCATTCATGATCAAACTAAGGCTTTGAACTAAGTTAAGTAAATAGTAGATATTATTAAAAAGTAGTAAATACCTTTATTTTTGCAAATCGGAATTTTGTCCTGAAATCTAAGCACATTTTTTCATTAAAATTCCTATCCCAATAGTTGATATACATTTATCTACGATGAAGAAAAGATAAAATATTTTTAATTTCATACTTCCAGCTCTTTTTTAGAAAATTTAATTCCTTTTTTACTTTTTCAATAATTATTTTATGAATTTAAAATTGTGTCGATAAAATTTTTGCGTTATTTTTTTTTTTTTAGATGTATGTAGCAATTTTGTTAGATACTTTCACAGTAAATTATTAAAAAGTAATTGTTCGTTTACTATACGCAGTAATAATATTTTCTGGTATAATCTTGTAAAAACATATATGGAGAATTTTTCAATGCTTAAGAAAATATTTCTTACTCTTAATATCACTATTTAATGTCACAGTTAAGAATAATATTTTAGTTATTAAACTATTATAATTAAATATACTAAAAAGCTATAATGAATTTGAAAAGATTTATTGAAAATTTTACAATTGTTTGATATCTAATAAACAAAAATGTGAATCATACTGATTAAATAGTAAACATTATAAATAGTTAATTCTAATAGTATTAAACATTTAACATTAAAATAATAAAACTGTAAAATTTAATAAAAATAAATAATAAAAACTAATTACAGCAGCCAGTTGAAATTTATTTCAAAGTACAATTACTAGTTTTATCAGCTTGGCCTAATAATATATAAGCTCATAAAATCAGAATTTATAATAAAAGCAATTATAATGGGCTTCCAAACAGTAAGAAATAACTACACATATATATATATAT
>JAPDSC010035107.1:41594-55610 GCA_026290005.1 Latrodectus geometricus | reverse complement strand
CTGCTGCGGGATAGCTAAAGAATCCCGTCTTCGCACATCGGACATTAGGATACCGCAAGGAGAATTAATAAAGCAACATGGCGATAGAAAGTAGTGACGTTCCAAAAAGTGCAACAGAAAATGCTGTTTTTATAACATGGATTAGATTTATGTAACTAAACTTATTCATAAGCTGAAATGCGTTTAACTTATGGTTGTAGTATCATAAAATTGCCTCATATCTAAGTAAATATAACACTTATTTTGCTTGTCCATAGAATTTTAGTGTATGGAAGGAAATTTGTTTAAGGATGATGTATGTTCTCTAGCTTAAAACAAAGGCTGTTTTATTCCGAAATTTCCATTAAAGCGACCATAAATAATTTAAACCGTAATGAACGCTAATCTGAAGTCGTGAGATGAGCTCTTCAGTGAGCAGTTGGAAAGAAAATGTTGGCCAATATCTTAGTAGAATGGGTTATTTTATATATTAGGTTGGGGAAAAAGTTACTCACTATTTTTTCGGTAGACGTCTGTAGTGATCGCTATCTCGTGAGGTATCTATCAAACAATTTCAGATTCATGCTCGTTGGAAAGGTGACATTGGACACTAAAATATCCTCTTGTGGTTTTTTGTTTGATTCATTCAGTTACGAGTACAAGGTTTTAAAAATGGAAGACAACAAACAGAAAATTCGATACATTTTAGTTTTTCTTTTATAATGGCGAAAATGCTAACCAGGTGGCTAAAATTGTGAAAGGTGTTTATCGTCCTATATATGACTGTAACAACCAGTTAAGCACAATTTTGGTGTCGTCGATTCCGTTTGGGTATTTGGATGCTAAAGATGCACCTCGCATGGATACAACATCGTCGAGAATGTCTATAAAATATCAAAAATTGTAAAACTTGACAGCATGTCAGCAGTCGTAGCTTCGCACAAGACCTAAAAATCTACATGGAAACTGTTTTAAACCTTTTTACAAAGGGAATCTGAAAGAAGTTACAAAAAGTTCACGTAAAAATAATGGATTTCTTTTTCCCCAACCTAATATTATTGGAGATTTGTCTATTTCGATACCGCTATTAAAAAAAAAATACTTATTCATCATTCAGTAAAGATACATTTACTTCAAGTAGCATGTAAAGCACATTCAATATTAATATTTGATTATTTAAGGAAGCAGTCGATAAATCATAACATCCACTTTATGGTTAGCTTAAATCGGCAAGGATGATTTAAATGTTTTTTTAATCTTCTATTTTTATTTTTATTTATTTATTTATTGTTTATTTATTTATTTAATTTCCTTTTTTTCCGAACAGATTCTTCTTTGAGATCTATTTGTCTTTGGAATTAAAGAAACTAAAAACTGGATTTATACAAAACATAAATTCCAGTATTCAAAATAAAAGTCTATATCATAAAATTCAGATGAAGAAAAAAAATAGCTACAGGTGACTAAGCAAAACGACTATTGTGACAGAAAAAAAAAAAAAAATTTATTTCGAAGCCACAAAATCAGAACTGTCTCTCCCGTGAAGGATTCGAAACGCGTGCCGCAGTTCGAATCAGGTAACAATCAAAGGAGAATACATACAAAATTCTAACGGGCTGTTTGTTTTTGCGATTGAGATAAAATAAAAGCACAACAGTCCAATTTTTCGCCATTGTTAGAAGTTGCAGCAGTAGGGATCATCTCCATATTGAAAGACATTTGTATTTAGTCTCAGATTCGAAGTTTGATTATTTTAATATCAATTCCAAATACATTTATTGAAAATTGAAAAAAATCAAGTGGCGTTTTGTTCGAAAAAATTAATTGGGCTTACATATTTTAAATCACTCTACAAATAATTTGCAATAAACTCATCAAAATATAATTAATATTAAACATTGATTATTCTCGAAAACATTTTTTTATGACAATAAAACGAATTATGATGTACACTAAGTCGAATGAAAAAAATTAGAAAGAATATAATTGTTTAAAATTCCAATTGAGGCTATCGTTTAAGATTCATTTATTTTTAGCGAACAAAATCCACTATATGTGCCTTTTAATGTAGTAATGAGTATTTGTATTATTTACTATATAACGGTTTATAAAATTGAAAATTTCGTTACACGTTATTATAACACAGAGTAACGTGTAAAAAATTAAGTATTAACAAAAATTATTAAATATCATATAATTACTGAAACGCAATAAATAATTCGCTCTATTTGATTATAATTTTGAAAACAAACAGTATACAATAATCCAATTTGTAAATTATCTATAAAAATTTATTTTTCATTATCACACTGATTTTAATATATTTAAAATAGATTTCCTAAATTCTATTATTTTTTCTTTGGTGTTCATGAATCTAAAATTATTTTTAAGAATTCCATCAAAATTTCATTGATATTTTTCTCAACGTGCAGTAAACATTTTTTTGAAATATTTGTTTAATTTTAAAGTTGTAATTCAAGTTGAAAATACTTACATGATTAAACTAGAAGAATATGAATTTAAATATTCAATTACTGAAAATCAAATTGTTAAACTGAAAGAAAATTTCATTTATAAAAATTTCAGATCTATAAAAATTTTTTTTTTTATCACACTAATTTTAAAATATTTAGAATAGTTTTCCTAAATTCTATTATTTTTTCTTTGGTTTCCATGAAAATTATTTTTAAGAATTCTATCAAAATTTCATTGATATTTTTCTCAACATGCAGTAAATATTTTTTTAAAAAATTTGTTTAATTTTAAAGTTATAATTCAAGTTGAAAATACTTATATGATTAAACTAGAAGAATATGAATTTAAATATTTAATTGTTAAAAATCAAATTATTAAAAATTGAAATTAAATTTTAATTTATGAATTCTTTTCTATTTAAAAATAAGAGACTATTATAAAATATAATTGTTTTACTTTCTTATCAGAAACTAAAAAATACTTGTTTGGTAACAGATTATATTGCATATATGTTATTCGAGTGCAAATAAAACGCAAAAGATACGTTATGGCGATCTCGAAATCATTTTTTTCTAATCACAGTAGCAGCCCTTTTAATAACATGCTTCGAGCTTGGCGACATCGCGCCAAATGCATGATAAACTGCACGGTGGTGATTCCGATATCAGCGAACATGAAAATGATTCAGGAGCACGTGTGACCTTGTTGGCCTAACAATTAGTCAAAGATAACGCCAATTGCTTGTCCGAATCATCAAAGCGTGAAGACGCCACCATGATTACAGCGTTTCGATGCTTTTATTTGGCGAAGTGGCTTTTTTTTGTGCGCATTCATCGATTTCAACGTAAAACATTTATTGTTATGGGAATCAGTTATGGTTATTTTACAGAGGAAACAGTATCTGACAAGCAATAATTACCACAAAAAAAATATTAAAACTATAATCTTTTTGTAGTTAGCAATTTAAAAGAAACAGAACATAAAAAAACTTGATTATATTTTGCCTGTTAACTTTTAACCCATAAAAAAAGTTCGTTGTATTTCGACACAAAGAAATAAACTTTGTTTTCAAAGTAATCTTTACAAACGTGCTATGGAACTTTTTTCGTGATTTATATAATCAGAATTCATAAACTTTTTACTTTGGAAATATAAACATATTTTTAATTAGCTAAATGAAAAACCTTTGCTTAAACAAGGTTTTACTTTAAGGAGAGTAAATAAACATTTATTGTGTGTGTGACTTTATTAATAGAGGTTTTCTTCTGAAACAACCAGTAAATATCTGAACATATATAGCTATAAAATGCAAAAAGAAAGCTGATTCTATATTTTTTAAATTTATTTTTCGTTTTTTAAAGAATCTCTTCAATTATTTTTTTCTTGAAACAATATTCGTTACTTAGCAGGTTTTGCTAACAAAAAATAATGCATTAGAATTTTTCTTTGAAATCTAAACTTACGCATATCTTGATATAAAAGTGCCTAAAAAATATTTAACTATTTCGAAGTTAAATATTAAAATTCTCACATTATTTTTTTTAAAAATTAATATTTTAAATTAAGAATTTTATATATATTTTAGCGAATTTAAATATTTCTTATTTTATTTTAATTATCTAAATATTTATTAGTTAATTTTATTCATTTAAATATTTCTTATTTAATTTTTCTTATTTATATTAAAATATTTTTTAAAAAATAACATAATAAAGGAAATAAATAATTTCTGATTGGTCTAGCAATTAAAACCTTCGATTAAATGTTGAATTTTATGAAGGTGAGATCAGTCTCAGTTTCCTGAACTAATACGAGGGTTACTCTGAAATTTTTGAGATATGCGCAGACGAGAATTTACAAAATAAAAATAACGCTTTAATTTTAAAATACAAAGTATTTTAACACAGAAGACGATTTTTTACTGACTTACTTCCATTTGTTTAGCGTAGAATAAATTTTAAACAGAAGAGAAAATGGAGTTGACGCGAAAACATTTTCGCGCTATGATTTTCTACGATTTTAAAGCAGGATTAAATCAAGAAGAATGCGTTCAATGGTTACAATTAGCATTTGGAGATGAATCTCCAGCTCGTGCTACTGCATTCAGATGGTTTAGAGAATTTAGAAGAGGTCGCAATTTTCTTCAGGATGAAGAACGCACAGGAAGGCCGCCGTCGGCAGTCATCCCGGATAATGTGTCTGCCATGCGAAAAATGTTAATGGATGATCGTCGCTGTACCTATCAAATGATACAGAAGGAACTTAACATTAGATCCGCAGGCATACACAAAATCATTCATGAAGAATTACATATGAAAAAAGTAGTTTGCCATTGGGTTCCCCATAATCTAACTGAGCACCAAAAAGAGGAGCGTGTCAGAATCAGTAAAGAAACTCTGAAATTTCTAAATGATGGTAGCCAACGCATCATTTCTCAAATTGTAACAGGTGCTGAAATGTATATACCGTTTTTTGACGTTCCAACACGTCAAGAAAGCAAAGTATGGGTCTTTGAAGATGATACCACGCCGACAATGGTGAAAAAACAACGCGCACTGAAAAAAGTGATGTATGCCGTTCTCTTCAGAAGTAAGGGATTGGTCAAAGCCATCAAGTTGGAAGGACAGAAGACAGTAACAGCAAACTGGTATACCACTAAACGTCTTCCAGAAATTCTACAAGAACTGAATGTTAGGGGACTAATGCTTCCCCATGACAATGCATCTTCACAAACAGCCGGATTAACAGTTGGGTTTCTTAAACAAAAACAAATTAAAGTGATCGAACATCCTCCGTATTCACCTGATCTAGCTATGTGCGACTTTTAATTATTCTTTAATTTAAAAAAGAACTTACGTGGACATTCAGAAGAAGAGATTGATGTGGCTATAAATGCATTTTTTCATCTATTCCAAGAAATGAATGGCTAGTGGCATTTAATCTGTGGAAAATTCGTCTACAAAAGTGCATTGATGCTGGAAGAGACTACTTTGAACACACCTAAAATTTTGTAAGTATAACTTTAAAAATCTAGTTGTATCTCAAAAATTTCAGAGTGACCCTCGTATTTAATATTTTGGATACTTCCGGAATGATTTTGATAAAAACTTCTGAGCACACGGACAGCTTATGCAAATGTTATTCAGTAGTAAGACGGGCATTCATTCGGTAATATCTTACTTTAGTAAGACACTGGTTGGCATCAGAGAGAGATGTATGATATTAGTCCACATTCAGCTAGGGAAAAGTAGGGAAAATCGAAGGGAAAAAGTAGGGAAAGAAAGAAAGAAAGTTGGCGGGAAGAAAAAGCCTCATGAAATTTCGCCCAATGAATCATGCGTTGACACTGGGGACAAATGAAAAATGCATCACAGGCATCGTTTCGAAGAAAATAATAAATGAAATTCTCCGTCGTCTGAGAATGGGGATGTTCGCAATGCATCACGGTATAAAATTCAAATTCGGGTTGTCCGACCCACAAACCCGTTTTCCCTGGAAATAAATCAGGAAATACTGCAGCAGATCTTCTAATAAATATTTCATCAATGGATATATTTCATCGGGGCGTTTCTGCGGGGCATGTCTTCATTTCGAGGATTCTTTATTTCCTTCTGGAGAGCGCTGGGGGACAGCTGACGAATCGGTCCTAATGTCCAGGTCACGTGATCGACTTCGGTTGCGATTCCTTAGTGTCTTCGGACACATCCGATGCATTTTTTACCAGCCGCTGGGATGCCGAGGCTATTTATTTTGTTGCCACCGACCCCACACAAAATGATGTCTTATTTTTTTACCTCTTCCATCATCTGACGTTGGGGGGGGGAGTTACCTGCAGGTTCTTTTCATTGCGTTCTTTTCTTAGAAATCGAATTTCGAGATCTTATTCAAAGTTTGTCATTTTGCAAACGATATGCGATGAACAATTTGAAAAAAAGAACGTCAATATTACGATGACGAAAATTTATAAATATTAGGTTGGGGAAAAAGAAATCCATTATTTTTTCGGTAGACGTCTGTAGTGATCGATATCTCGTGAGTTATCTATCAAACAATTTCAGATTTATGCTCGTTGGAAAGGTGACATTGGACACTAAAATATCCTCTTGCGGTTTTTTGTTTGATTCATTCAGTAAAGAGTACAAGGTTTTAAAAATGGAAGACAACAAACAGAAAATTCGATGCATTTTCGTTTTTCTCTTGTAACGGCGAAAAAGATTGCCAGATGGTTAAAATTGTGAAAGGTGTTTATCATCCTATATAAGACTGTAATAACCAGTTACGTACAATTTTTGTTTTGTCGATTCCGTTTCGGTATTTTTGATATTAGAGATGCACCTCGCATGTGGATACAGCATCATCGAAAATGTCTATAAAATATCAAAAATGATGGAAGTTAACCGGATGTCAGCAGTCGTAACGCACAAGGCCTAAAAATCTACAGGAAAGCTGTTTTAAACCTTTTTACAAAGTGAATCCATAAGAAGTTACATAAAGTTCACGTAAAAATAATGGATTTCTTTTTCCCCAAACTAATATATATATATATATATATATATATATATATATATATATATATATATATATATATATATAAAAGATTCTTACCAACACTGAAGTGAAGAAGGAAATATTTCTGAGCCATGCCCACCTATGATTCGATCACCATGAGCAAATACATTCATTACTAACTTCGCTCGAAGAATCTTTTTTTTTTTTTTTTCGGTAAACATTATGCCTATCAATCTGCCAAAAATTACCCATTGTGTCATGTAATGCACTTAAGCCCTTTCTTTCATGGAAAGAGAGAGAGAAAAAAATGTAATAGAAGAGAGAAAGAGGCCAAACACAAGCAATTTGGCACGATTTTTTTTCCCCTTCCAGTTTCTGAATTTGAATCAATTTCCTCAATCATTGAAAAATTCAAAAAGCAGACTACTTTTAAAAATGTTTTAAAACCACTAAAACTTCCCGGCTCAGACGATAAATAAGTAAGTAAATATGACAGACGGAAACAAGGAAACCCAAAATATATATATGCCAACTTTTATATCAAAGCGACATCTAATCTTCGAGGGTTTGAAAGAAAGCGGTTATTTATGACATAAAAATATGTCAGGGGTGGAGGAAGGGGGAATTCGCGAGGCGCCTCCCCCTCAGTTGCGCAATGAAAGCAAGCTTATTTTATTTATATTTTTTTTTTCATTCCTTTAACAATCTCATATATACTTAAGCGATTCAGATGAAACTCGACGAATTTAATGGACCAATGGACAATTCATCATGTCATATGTGCGCATGAGAAAATATGATCATATTTCTTATGAGTGGCGATATATCATTAGAGTGGTGTGCCCTACTCAGTGTTTACCGGGTTTTCCCCAACTGGAAAAGAAAATGTTGACTCGAAATGAAGCCAAGTCGATGCTGTCACTCGATATGAAATACGGCTCGTTTCGGAGTGTGGCAGGCGTTATTTTCTCCGAGCAGACTCTTCTTGTACGAGCCTTGCTGTTTCATTGACGATACGCTTGCTCCACCCTTTCAAAAAAAGCAACACCAACAAAGTTTACCTCCCTTCCTACAAAATATTTTATTTTTAGAAAATTTCTACGCGAAGCAAAATATTTCACATATTAAATACTGTTAGAGCATTTAGAACAGGGGTCGCTAAACTTTTTTGATCATCGCCCCCTATATAATTTTTTGAAATCTCCATAGACCCCCACAAAAAATAATTCTCAGGTAATTAAAATATATATTGGTCTAAATATTAGGTTGGGGAAAGAGAAATCCATTATTTTTACGTGAACTTTTTGTAACTTCTTTCAGATTCGCTTTGTAAAAAGGTTTAAAACAGTTTTCATGTAGATTTTTAGGTCTTGTGCGAAGTTACGACTGCTGACATACTGTCAAGTTTGATAATTTTTGATACTTTATACACATTTTCGACGATGCTGTATCCACATGCGAGGTGCATCTCTAACATCAAAAATACCGGAATCGACGAAATTAAAATTGTACGTAACTGGTTGTTACAGTCATATATAGGGCGATAAACACCTTTCACAATTTTAGCCACCTGGTTAGCATTTTCGCCGTTATAAAAGAAAAACTAAAATGTATCGAATTTTCTGTTTGTTGTCTTCCATTTTTAAAACCTTGTACTCGTAACTGAATGAATCAAACAAAAAACCGCAAGAGGATATTTTAGTGTCAAATGTCACCTTTCCAACGAGCATAAATCTGAAATTGTTTGATAGATACTTCACAAGATCACTACAGACGTCTACCAAAAAAATAATGGATAACTTTTTCCCCAAACTAATATTTAATATAAATCAGAAACAGTAAGTAAAGTAGCTACAGATTTTTTACTTCTTAATGAGATGAGTGTGCCTGATGTTTCTTGGCAAGGTTCACTCTATTGGGTTCGAAATTAGTCCATTTTAACCGTAAATCCCCTCGAAGCTCCACAGTTAATTTATTTCTGTTTTTAGTTGAAATTGAATTAACGTGGCTGAAACCGACTTCAACCATATACGAACTTGAAAACGCCAAGGAATAAAGGAGCAGATTGTTTTCTGATTTATTATTTTATTTTTTATAAAGAATATAATATTAAGTCAATTATAAAAATATTTTAAACTTTTACGTACGCAGTTAGATACGTGTGATTTGCTTATTAAGAACTGTTTTTTTACGAGTCCCAATAGACCCCCATTCGACCCCTTGGGTCAGATAGACCCCTACTGTTGTTAAATAGACCCCTAAGGGTCTATATAGACCACTTTGGTGACCCCTGATTTAGAAGAAGGAGTTTAAGTTGCCATACAAAACAGTACAGCAACAGTGTTTCGTTCTAAGAAAGTATATAATCTCAATTTATCTACAGTAATTTACATTGTACATGATTTATACATCTGGCTTATACCCGTACTTCTTAAATGAATTTAACTTAAATAGTAAGCTGAGGAAACAGGGTTCAGGATGTTTTGGAAACTTATTTAGAAAACAAGGGTTCTGAGACGTATTTACTGTTCGTGGATATAAATTATGTTTCAACTGTTAATAGTTAAACTCGCATTTAAAACATTTATAGACAAAAATTAACTTAACTAAGATAATGAAAATTTAAATGATAGATGTGTCTAGAAAGAAAGACAAAGATTTATTTTCAAACATATTGTAGTTTTGTAGTGTTCAGTTTATACTTTTAAAAATAATTTTATTCCATGTTTATTTTAATCCCCTTCGGCCATTTCAACAAAATTGATCAAATTGGCAGAGTAGAAAAATGCGCTAAATTAAGTGAAATACATTTTAGTCCGCTCGTCAAATTGACTTAAGATAAATTAGTTACCACTTAATTAAACTACTAATTGCCCCCCCCCCAAAGTTGAGTTTAGACTCAAATACGCGTTAAAAAGTGCGATCGGAGTATTAATGAAATTATGTTAAAGGAATAACGATCTCTTCAACAACTGTAATTATCGTGAAAAATGCTTTTTCATGAAAACAATGTTTTCTCTGACACATATTATTTGCGATAAACATAAAACTTAATTTTGCAAGATCCACGGAAGTATTAAAATTAGTTCACTGTTAAGTTCCGTAGCAATAATAGTAATGATAATTTATAAACGATAACATTAACAATAAGGATAAATAATTTAACAGTTATAAAGAAAATGACCGCATTTTTTCTGATATATATATATATATATATATATATATATATATAGTAAAGGGTGGCCAAGACGTCGACCGCAAAGACATTTTTGGTAGACCACGCTACCATCCCGATAATGACCTCGGATATTAACAATTTAATTTATGACTTACGACATAGCATCCATAATCCATTTAAAATAAACATTTACTACAGTCTACGCTTTAAAACCTAAAACAAACAGTGCAAAGATATACGATTTGAAAATTTATGACTTAAGGTTTACGATTTATATATATAAAACCTAAAATGGACATGATGAGCGCGATTAAAACATTCAAAAAAACTATAGAAAGGTATGCATTTCAATTAAGAAAGCATGAATTGAGAAACTTCAAAAACATGGAGGAAGAGTGCATCCATAATACAAACCGAGACTTCGAAGATTTCGCTTAACAATTACTTGTTTTGTTTGAAGAATTTGAAAGAAGATTTGCTGATTTTATTAGGTTGAAAGAAATACTCAATTTTATGATATTTCCCTTTAATGAAAATGTCAACATTGATGGAGTATCTGAAAAAATAGGACATTTAATAAATATCACATCAGTCACGGTCAAGGAAGAAATTATTAAATTAAGATGCGATATATTTCTTTAATCCAGATCATATTTAGCGACACTGATTTTTGGAAATTAATTTCTGAGGAAACGTTTCCAAATATTTACAAATTGATTTTGCATTTGAAATCATACTTTAAATCGAGGTATCTTTGCGAATCTGCTTTTTCAAGCATAAACAGAAAACAAACATGGGTCGCATTTAACAGATGAACATTTAATTTCGTGCTTATGCATTGCAATAAGTTCGTACCAGCCACAATATGATAAACTTGTTGCAGATATACAGTGCCAAATTTCAACTAAAGGAAGTGAATAGGATGGTCAGTTTTTGATATATATGAATACTTTGATTATTTTCGCCAGTGATTTTTTATTTTGTTTTTAATATTAAGTTTTTTTTTTAGAAAAATTACACAATTTACCATATTTTCTTGTTACCGAAAATAAATATCTACGTTAGTTTAGCTCTGCCATTGGTAGACCGCCTTCGATTTTTTAAATGTCAGGTAGACCCCCGATCCCAAAAGTTAGGCCACCCCTGATATATAGAATAAACTTTTTCAAAAATATAGGCAAGGCTAAAAAATAAGTTCACATTGAATTAACAATGATGAAAGCAATAACACAACAAGCTGTTTAACAATAATGAATGGAATATTTTAATTCTTTCTGACAAATACTATATCCAATTAAAAGTTTTGCACTCTGAATATAATTCTGCAAAATCTACGCAAGTATAAAAATAATTTCAGAGTGAACTTATTTAACGATAACATAACAATTATGATTTAACTTTAATGAAATAATGAATAAAATTATTTAAGTCTTTCTGACAAATGATTCTTTCAAACAGGGATTGTGCACAAAATTGAATTTTGCAAAATCGAAGTAAATTTAAAAATAAATTCACCCAAACTTATCTAACAAAGATGAAAATGATATCATAATGTAAATTATTTAACAATAATGAGTAAATTGATTAAATTATTTCGGACAAATTCAATATCTGATCAGCCATTTATGCATGGAGCACAAGTTTTGCAACTCAAAAGTAAAAATAGGTTCACATTGAAGTTATTTAATGAATGTTAAAACGATAATATAACATAGTTTAACAATCATGAAAATGATAACACAAAATAATTTAACAATAAAGAACTCGATAACATAAAACGATTTAACAATAATGAGTAAATTGATTAAATTATTTCGGACAAATTTAAAATCCGATCAGCCGTTATGCATGGAGCACAAGTTTAGCAACTCAAAAATTAAAGTAGGTTCACAAGTTATTTAATGAACCTGAAAACGATAAAATAATATAAATGGTTAAATATCATGAAAATGATAACACAAAATAATTTAACAATAATGAAGACGATAACATAAAACGATTTAACAATAATGAAATAGTGAATGAAATATTGAGTAATTTCTGGCAAATACAAAATCCAAGCACAGTTAGTTAAAACCAAATGAAAGATAATTTTCGCTAAAAATCCCTGGAAATATAAAAGTAAGTTCATATTGAATTTATTTAATGAGATTGAAAATGATAAAATAACATAAATGATTTAAAATTGAAAACAATATAAAGCAAGTTACTAATAACGAAAACGATATATTAAAACGATTTAACAATAATGAATACGATAACAAAATAATTTAACAATAATGAATACGATAGCAAAATGATTTAACAATAATGAAATAATGAATGAAATGTTGAGTTATTTTTGAAAAATCAACCAATTAACGGTTATGAATGCAACATAATTTTTGCAAAATTCACGGAAGAGTAAAAATAAATTCACGTTAAACTTCTTTAATAATGATAACATTGGCTTAATAAATTCACTGTGAATTATCTCAACAGCAATGTATATTCGATCGCTTGTCAGAACGACAGATATATTCAATAAATTAAAGTATAATACATAAACATTTGACATTTTCAATTGTGTAAAGTTTATTGACAATCAATTCTAAATATTATTAATCGAAAATTATTTACTAATACATGGATTCCAATGTTTATTGAAATTCAAGTTTATAATATATTAGTTTGGGGAAAAAGAAATCCATTCTTTTTACGTGAACTTTATGTAACTTCTTTTGGATTCACTTTGTAAAAAGATTTAAAACAGCTTTCATGTAGATTTTTAAGTCTTGTGCGTTACGACTGCTGACATGCGGTTAACATCGATCATTTTTGATATTTTACAGACATTTTCGACGATGCTGTATCCACATGCGAGGTGCATCTCTAACATCAAAAATACCCGAATGGAATCGACGAAACAAAAATTGTACGTAACTGGTTGTTACAGTCTTCTATAGGACGATAAACACCTTTCACAATTTTAGCCACCCGGCTATCTTTTTCGCCGTTACAAGAGAAAAACTTAAATGTATCGAATTTTCTGTTTGTTGTCTTCCATTTTTGAAACCTTGTACTCGTAACTGAATGAATCAAACAAAAAAACCGAAAGAGGATATTTTAGTGTCCAATGTCACCTTTCCAACGAGCATAAATCTGAAATTGTTTGATAGATACCTCACGAGATATCGATCACTACAGACGTCTACCGAAAAAATAATGGATTACTTTTTCCCCAAGCTAATATTCATGTATCCTTTTCGTGCCCTTACGAGTGACTATGACTGTTTAATGATAATTTATAAATAGTAAAACGAAAAAGAAAGTCCAAGCGAAAAGGGTCGACGAAACAAGGCGAGAACAAATGGTGGGAAAATGCTTCGGAAAATTCTACAGCAAATCAATCCATCCACCTTCCGGCCAGGAGTGGAAAAAAATATATTCACGAAATCGTTTCCACTTCAGTTTGGTGCGAAGTGACAACTTGAGACTGAAGACATACATGGTCAACGTTCCATTCCAGCGCATGAGTTGTGGTCAGTCAGGCATTGACCTCTGGCCGCCCCCTCGATGGTGCTTCTGGGACCACCCGGTCCATCTGTTATGGAGAGCGCCAAGGTAATTTCAGACAAAACACGCTGCCTAGTTAGGGAGTATCGATCACCAAGGAGAGGAAGTTTTCGATTATTTTCACATTTTTTTTTTAATGTCGACCCTTAGTCGTGAGGGAGGTCATAATCAATTTGCTGCCATTCCATGCATCAACTTCTACCCCCCCCCCCTCTCCCTTCCAACTTTTTTCTAGTTTAAAAAAGAAACGTTTTCTTGTTTCACACGAAAAATCACAAACTTTCTGTTTCAAAGAATTTAACTTCTATTTTAGTTTGCAA
>JAPDSC010035107.1:15445-31594 GCA_026290005.1 Latrodectus geometricus | reverse complement strand
TTCAAATTATTTTGCTGATAAACTGTTTTGAAATGCTCGGTTAAACTCTTATCGATAGATCAACATTCTATAAAGCAACAATAAAAAAAATAGAAACTTAAACGAAAAAGGAAAATAAAAGTTATAAACTTATTTCACGATACATGAATAAATAATCGAATAATTTTTAAATTTCACTATTATCAATCGCTACTTTGGATAAGGATTGAATTTAAACCATCAAATATGTCTGTGTGTTTTCTATAGTAAATAATATGTTATAAATTGGGTAAAAATATCGTTTCCTTGATAATTAATATGCAACAAATAACACAATATCGATATAATGATTATTCAATTGTTATCTGCGCTAAATTAATTTAGCGCTATTTTTTTTAAACTATCAACATTTATCTTTATTATCTTTAAGGACATTGATTTTAAATTATATTATTAGGTCTAGAGCTATTATTTATACATTTGAATCTAATTTTGAATGTAATAATTACTTTTTCATCCTCCACCTCCTGGTTTTTATTCTGAAATCAACATTTATCTCTCAAGCATAATTCTCGACCCACATCATTTAATTCAACAAAAATCATGAGTATCACCACAAACACTGATATGAAAACGACAATGACTTTTTTAATCAATTATTTATAATTTTCTTTTTATTGATACTTTCAACCAGTTATAACATAGTTTTAAAATACATTTATAATAGATGTAGCTGCATAAAAAAAATAACGTGTCTTTGTTTATATATACATAAACTTAAATATATGAAAACACATTTTATATATCGAGAATATTTTAGATGAAAATCATAAACATTGTTATATGATAAGAAGGAATATAAACAACAGCATTTATTAAACTCGTGTTTTTTTATTGCAAGAAAATGTCATTTTCTCTTTCTAACTTTTGAAGAGATATTTACCAAAATTATGACTTCTATTTTAAAAAAAACTGACAAAATTTGAAAGAAAATACAATTTTACTCTTGTGATTTTAAATAATTCATGTAATCATAATGCAAATTGAAATTTTTCAAAATTTTAATTGTTTTTCAAAGTTTTAATTGTTTAGCAAAACAATCGTTAGAAATAGAATGTTATATTTCTTAAAAGATATTTACTTTCTCATTCCTATAACTTTAAACAATGTTATATTGATAATATAAGAAAAAAATACCACTTGTATAATGTACTTTCAATGTTTGAATATGCCATGCTTTGGGTTAATGATACAAAGCTGTTGAAAGTAAACAATAATCGATTTCAAAAATACAACAATGAATGCTCTCAGAAAAGATTAATATCATCATTGTTTGTGTGTGTTAATTCTATTATACCAAATTTTATTGTATTATATCGTGTACTTGGGAGTATTATAACATATACTACTCATAATTGTACAGCTGTCATTAAAGTATGCTTACAGTGAGAGACATTTCAATAAAAGAAAATCCTTTTTCTTTTTAATATATGTATCTAGTTGAAAGCATTCGGATTTGAAAACTGTATTTTTCCCTTGTGTGTAATCAGAGCTTGTATATATTGATTTATTTTATTTTAAATTAAAAGCTAAATGAGAATCTATTTAATATTTACTTCCGGTTTATTTGAAATCTACATTTCAGTACAACAGAAAAGGAATTCTTTTAAGTTTCTTCACGACAATAATTTATGTCTTCTAGCTAGCTAATATATTCTGAATGTTTATAGGATTTTTGGAGGACAACTTTTAAGAAAGATATATATTCAATAAATGCATTGATTAAAATTTTAATTATATTCAATTATACAAAATATTCAATTAAAACTAATCTGAATTTATGAAGTATTGTAATAAAGCCATTCAGCAGTATTAGAAGGTTTGATTTGATTTCTATAGTCCCCATCATCATTTTACACTTACTTTATTATTATAATTTCAGAATGTATAGTATAGTTTTATTTATATTATATATATATATATATATATATATATATATATATATATACATTTTTGTTTTCAGATTTAATAGGAAATAATATAACGGCAAATAAGTTTTTTTATATTTTTATATTAACGAAAAACTAATAAATAGTATTTTTACACTCAAAACTAGCATTATTTCAAATAAATACGGAATATAATCCTACAAGGTTACTTAAAATATTAACCAAAAATTAAAAAATATGAAATTTTTGCAATGCTAATTAATAACAATTTTATACTTATTTTAGTCGTTTTCTATTTGAATGTTTATCCCCTCTCGCGTTAAAAAAAAATGTTTCATAAAAAATAAAAAAAAAATTTAGTAATATTGTTATTTTAATTCTCTAGTAATTAACCAATAACTTTGAGTTAAAATTTATTACCATTTTAATATATTTTTATAGCCGTCAAATTCTAAATAATTCGACAACTGATAAATTTTCATAAATATGTAATTTTACTATATAAACAGTCTTCGCAGAATCTAAATCGAAAATCTTTTCTACTCTTTCAAATAAGAGTTTCATTTCGCTGAATTTTGAAAGATTTAATTTTCACTAACTTTAAAATAATAATTTCCCAAATTAATAATAATTTTATTACTAACATTAGAAAGTTTTCGGGGAGAATGTTCAAAAACAATTTCTGATTTTTACTGCTCAGTAAATATAATACTAAAAAATAAAATTGGATTCTTATTTCAAGATAGAATCCCTTACTTTTATGTGGGTGTTTCTCAGATTTCAAACATTATTTTTCAGCGAAGTTTGAAGTACAGCTCTTTCGTAGTTCATTCAAAAATATTTATTATTTGCCTGCATGGCAAAATTTAACTACTTCAGTTTTTTAAAATATGGGACAAAAATTATAAATAATCGCATTTTAAACATTTAAAATAATTTTTTAATAGAGAATGAAAGCTTCCAAAAATAATTTTAAAGCAAAAAGTTGAAAAAATAGTTTTTTTTAAACAAAAACAAAGAGACTCCTATGTAAAAGAATTTTTTCGAATGCTTTAATGAATCAATATTTTATTTAATTTTGAATATTTTATTATTAATGACAAAATTTGAACTCAGCAAAATTTTGTTTTACTTTTCATTATTTATTACATTCACAATTAATCCTTTGAATCCAAAGGGGAAAACAACTGATGTCGAGCATGATTGCTTCTTAGAATTGAAAAAATTCGTTTGTTTACATTCTTTCCTGCGTTGATGGGGTAATCAAGCAATTATTAATTTGAATTTAAAAAACCCACGCACAAATTCTAACAGAAAAAGTAAATACCCTAACAAGTGATTTTTTTAAAAAAATTTTTATGTTATTAAATAGATGTAATCATAACGCTGATATAATTACATTGAATTAATAACGCAGATAAAATAACACTGATTCATTACATGGGGATATTAGCATTTCTATGGGAATTTGATAAAGCAATAATATTAACTTCGCTTTGTTGATTATTTTTACTTTTTAAACTGATGGATCTAATTGTTACTTATAGTATAGATCTAATTGTTATCTATCATAACGTGGATAAAATAACACTGATTAATTACATGGAGATACAATCATTTTTATGGGAATTTGATAAAGCAATAATATTAACTTTGCTTTGTCGATTATTTTTACTTTTTACACTGATGGATCTAATTGTTACTTATAGTATAGATCTAATTGTTATCTATGGTTTAAAATGAATTACCACCTGGAGTATTAATATAGGATGTAGGAATCGAATTCCTGAACTGTTGAACTAAAGGGTTAATCAATCCAATTCTAGTTTCCCACCGACCAAAACAAAAAATTTACCTTTATTAAAATGTGATATTAAAAAAATGTGAATGATTGATTGTATCTACCGAATCGAAAGGGGAAAATATTTTTCAGATTTTGAAATTTACAAAACGAGATTTTCAGAAAAATTGGGTATGAAATGGAAAATCCTCACTGTTGATAATACACCTGGTTAGGTTTGGTTTGACCCGAAGTGAGAATCGAACCCGCGATGAGATAGAGGGGGAAAAAAGTTAAATGGAAAGTCACTGGGACAATTTGGGAGAAGGCATTGTTCGACGCTACTAATAAAGTTATAATAATAATAAATCACAGCCAAGCGATAAACAAAAGTAAGGGTTTCTCGACTGGGATATAAATTTCGTAGAGAAAGCTCAGGAAACAATCGAGCGACGTGGAAGGGTGGGCAGGGAGAGAAATCGTTTGGACACGCTCACTTGAACCGTCACTGATCCACAAACACCAAAAGGCACGCTTCACCCACTTTCGCACACACACATACAGCATTACTTACATGAGTAGTATTCCATCATGCTGGCGTTGTAGCGGTACGCCGTGCTTAAGTCCATCATGAAGTTCAACTGCACGGCCGCCGGTACTTTGGTAAACAACACGTTGCTTCCTCTTCACAACAAAAGCATGTCACGTGAGCAATTTCATCCGAGAGAAGAGGCGGGCATCACTTCGGGGGCTAATTTTTTAATTTTTCCACTTTAAACACAAGCACAGCCGAGACAGATAGAGAGCCGATTCTGCACAGCAGCGCCAGGGAAAGCTCTACGGCGGCAAATGATATTAATTCTTGTGTACGGTGTCTCCGTTTCCCATCGCATGGTATAATTGAGCCTCCTTGGATAATCAGATTCGACCAATAGCTGCGCTTGCAGCGAAATGGAAGAGCGGAGTAAACCCGAACTTTTTTCCACTAGATGAGCCGCAGCGGAAGGGTTGCCAGAAACGGCTTTATTATCGCCGCTTTGGGGAAATTTCTTTCTCATTCTGAAATTTTCGTCTCCTCCAATCGTTTCGCCATCTGCGTATTTTAATGTTTTGCGAGAGAAAAAGTAATTTTTTCCCCTCTTCTTTTTTTTTTTTTTAACCGCTCGAGTGATTTTGTGCTGTATGCATCACATGAGTCACACTTATTCTAGATATGTTATTATGTGACGAAATATTATTTATAACACATTCCATTTTATTATTTGCCACTTTCGTATTGGTGAAAAAAGGAATTTTTTTTAAATTCTATTTTTATTAATTTTCTTTTAATTAATTACATTTATTGCTTTTTCTTCTCTTAAATAAAATCCTATTCTTCAGTATTCAGCATTAATTACTTTTTTAGTTTATGATTGAAAATCTATGTTAAAAGATATTCTTACTTTACTAAACTGCAGTACTTCAAAGACTAATTTAACCGAAAAAGAATACATTTAAGAAATAATTTAAGAATAAATTTAACCGAAAAAGAATAAATTTAAGAATAAATTTAACCGAAAAAGAATAATTTTAGGAAATAATTCGGGGGAAGTGGAAATTGACCTTTTTAATTTTATAAAAGAATCATCAAAAGATTCCCAAAAGATGTATGTTGTCAAATAATGTATAATTATTTTTCAACCATCCAGAAAATCGGCTGACATTTATATAAAAAATAGACCGCACTTTTTTCCTAAATAATTTACAAATTAATTTACATACCATTCTATAGATAATAATTTTTAATACAGAATTGACTCAATTGACACAAAATTTAAATTTAAAAGAAGGAATCCCATTTGTTATAAGCCATCAAGGCGAGATTTGGTTTGTTTGTCCCTCGACGGTCATTTTTTGCACCTTAGGGATAATAAGGTCATACTTTTAAGTAGATTAACAACAGCCTAAGGTGGGATTCGAACCCAAAAACTGTTAAAACGGAAGTCTGAACATTAACCGTTCAGCTTAGCTATTCAAGGTAGGAATATAAATGACAAATTATTGAATGCAAAATCAGAACTCAAATATTATCCTTCAACTAATATATATCTTGGCCCCGTGTTCGATCCCCTCCACTGTTAAACAACGGTAGATGATTATGCGTGATGATCTCATTTCTGCGCATGTCTGGGAAAGAGGAGATGCTTCGAACTTTGCGAGATATAAATATGACCTACTTTCTATGGATAGTCCATCTGGAACAATATAATCAGTAGGTATTGAAATACTTTTCAGCAACTTTAGGCTCTATACTTATTTTTATAATATAATCCGTGAGAAAATTCTCAAGCAAGATGTGCATTACAAATATTAGGTTGGGGAAAAAGTTATCCATTATTTTTTCGGTAGACGTCTGTAGTGATCGCTATCTCGTGAGGTATCTATCAAACAATTTCAGATTTATGCTCGTTGGAAAGCTGACATTGGACACTAAAATATTCTCTTGCGGTTTTTTGTTTGATTCATTCAGTTACAAGTACAAGGTTTTAAAAATGGAAGACAACAAACAGAAAATTCGATACATTTTCGTTTTTCTCTTGTAACGGCGAAAAAGATAGCCGGGTGGCTAAAATTGTGAAAGGTGTTTATCGTCCTATATAAGACTGTAACAACCAGTTACGTACAATTTTTGTTTCGTCGATTCCTTTCGGGTATTTTTGATGTTAGAGATGCACCTCGCATGTGGATACAGCATCGTCGAAAATGTCTATAAAATATCAAAAATGATCGAAGTGAACCGCATGTCAGCAGTCGTAACGCGCAAGACCTAAAAATCTACATGAAAACTGTTGTAAACCTTTTTACAAAGCAAATCTGAAAGAAGTTGCATAAAGTTCACGTAAAAATAATGGATTTCTTTTTCCACAACCTAATATAACAAACAAATATTTTCCTTTCAACAGCTGCTGGAATTGAAATTAAGAAATTCAACCCCGAAAAGTACATGTTTGTACCACTATAAACCTATATAATTTTAAGTCAGGAATTTTTTTACAGCTGAAATGCAAACAATAATAGAGCAGAATTATTGTAAGTGCCTCTGTGACAAAGTGTCCTTACAAAATCGACTCTCATTAAGTATCCACAATGTTATCTTATATACAATCCATTGGCATGACTTCAATTTTCAGAATTAAAAGTTCTGTTCGTTTTCAGTTTTTTTCGAATGATAGATCGATGTTGAGCATTTGTTTTCAGAGTTTATGTTTATCAGGATGTGTGTTTTAACTCGTATAAAGATCAACCTAACAGTCAAATACTTTCGCAAGAAATTAGAACATTTGCTATGAATTTGAACACCACGAGAGCTTTTCATTGAAGTGCGGAAAACTCTCAAGCACCCACCGTGAAAGAAGAGCACGTAGGAGACAGAACACATCCATCAACAGTTGTTCAGATGGAAATGAACAGTATTTCATATCTACGACTAGCCCATGAGAAATCCTAGAGATGGACACTTTAGGAATTTTCTGCACTTTTGCTTTTACCATAAGGACATGATTTCCTGTCCTTGAAAAGTCCCCTTATAAAGCTGTCAGTTATAGATCTTCTACACTAGTCTTCACCTATTAAATCTTCACTTATTAAATGTCTGCTATGTGGTAAATATAAGGCCATTGATTACATTACAGTGCCCTCTAGTGGCAATAACTCCAGTTGATATTTCACTCCAAACAGCAGGCCCATCGCCATGATGACTACCAATCTTAAACACAAGCTATTCAATGATTCATCTTAGAACTGGTTTTTCTCTACTTTAAACTCTTGAGTTTTTAGAAACAACCTATTTTAGCAATATCAGGGCTATACATAGCCAATGTCAATCTCTTTAAGTTATTGGATCTCTAAATGTTATTTTTTTTTATCTCTGTTAATAATTATAACTGAGAACGTTATTCAACTCAACTGAGACACAATATTATAACTAATTTTTAGAATTGGTCACAGCTATATTAAATAACTGTATTATATAGCGGAGAACAGTCTGATAATCTGAGATGCAGACGAGATGCTGCATTATGTATGTCTCCATAGATTTTTTTAAGAAAATCTAGGCTGATAGCTTTTTGTAGACTTATATAGTTCTAATTTAGATATAGATAATTAAATTTTACTTGTATGTATAGCACTATATAATAAACACGAAGATTCACGTTGTTTAATTAACACAAGAAAGCATTATTCATTATTGAGAACATCATTTTCAATGTATAATAATCAGCTGGCAGATGGATAGTGGTTAGCGTTCTTGACTCCTAGGCTGTTGGTCCCGGGTTCGAATCCCGGTTCAGGCATGGATGTTATCTTTCGTTTTCTGTGTATCTTTGTCCTTTCTTCTCCTAGAATGATGTATGAATATAGCCCCCCCCCCCTATAAACGGGTTTGTGGTGGTGTGACGTGGGTAATGCTACTCGCCTCCGTGATTTGGTTCACAGGTGCCCACCGGGTAACACTAAATGAGTTGTAATTTCTGGCCTTGTTGTGCCGAAGGGTCAATCACCCAGTGCCTACCATTAGAATATATATATATATATATATATATATATATATATATATAATCACTCGAAAAATACGATGATTTATTAAAGATGCAGATGTTAAAATACATCTTACGTGCATTATAGTAGATAAATAATTTTATCATAATGCAGCAGGATTAATTTTCTTTAGAACTTTGAGAATTCTTCCTTGTACATCAAACAATATCGAGTGAAATGATCTCGTAAGAAAAGGAGAAAAACACATTTTAGGAAAATTCGACCTTAAAAGTAAATTTTTATCAGTTATGAAATTGTTTAGTTTAAACAGCAGTTTATTTCTGTTTCGTGAGCATTATATGTAGATACGCAAATTATGTACTTTTAAAAATCATTGTGAATTTTTTTTTTAAAAAAAAAAATTTCATTTCGCCACGTGTTGTTTGTTTTCCTCGCCTAGATGGAATGTTCGAGTTAGGCGCTTCTTTTGGCGCAGTTTTCAACTTGATCCTCGGACCTGCTGGCAACCCCTTCGATCTCTGGCTTGGGGAGGCGGAGGGTAAAGAGCGAAGAGAGCGAAAGACGTAACGCCATTTGCTGGAACAGTGATCGGTGACGTCACTGGAGGGAGTCGACCAATCCATGACATCCGAGATGCTTAGCGGAAGTTTTGGTGTATCTCATCTTCACAGAAGCCGTGGATGTGGGATTATAAAAAAAAATAAATGGAATAAAAATGCATTCATTATTTTTTCATCGCTTTCTCCACAGGCATTATTTCCTAACAGAAAAATGCATGGTTGAGTATTCTAAGTATAATAAACTTTCTACATTTGAATTTTTTATTAAAGATCAATGAAAAATTAATCCTTTTACCAAACGCAAATCATTCCTTTTCTTTAGTAGTAGCTAATCAACCTATAATAAATAAATTGTAGTTTTTCTTATTCTGTTTAATATTTTGGAATTTATTGGCGATCAAAATCTTTAACGTCGTCGCCATTTACTAAGCTGATTGAATTTTGGCGAGTACCATAACTTTAAACAGTAGGTGACAGAATAAAATGCTATTGTTGATTAACATTGGAAAAATTTACTATTTGTTCATCGATTTTTTTTAAACTAAAAATTTAAATAATTTGTAATTCCTAAAGTGTTAGCTAAAACATATTTTTTAAACAATTTTAAGAGTGGTATAATATATATATATATATATATATATATATATATATATATATATATGTGCGTTTTAATATCTATCACGTAAATTGCCTTCCTGTAGTGCCTTTCATAGATAAAAGGCATAATGTTGCAAGGGAGAAAACCTGTAAAACTCCCAACCACCCATCCTAACAGATGTTCATGCTGAAGGTAGAAGTAAAACATCCATCACCTATTGTTCAACTGTGGCTGGAATCGAGCCTATACTCCGGTGACAACTTCCCTGGATGGGAAAACATTTTTCATACTTCCAATAGACATTTGGAATAATATCAATATTATAACTATTTTTTTTTTTTTTTTTTTTTTTTTTTTAATTTTCTGCATAGGCCGTTTATTTTACAAGTGCTTACAACTACAGGAATTAAGGAAGAATGAAAGGAGGGCACAACATTTTATTGAACCAAAACCGTGAACTGCTACATGTAAATAAGGAAAATGCTTAATAAATATGTTACAAATGAATACAATGAAAATTTAAGATGCTTTTAGGAATACAACACTCCTCATTCAGTATGATAATTTTTATATAGCTATATAATTATAAAATTATTTATTTTTATGTTATTTATTGCAATATATTTAATTATTGTTAAATAAAAGCATCCGAAATCAGAATTCACCGTTTCTGATTTCGTCAGGATTCTGACACGTCGAAAAGAATATTTGGAAGATTTCGGGGTCTTCTCCCTGGAAATGCATCAACTGTAGCATTTACATTACTATAACAAATATTACTGTAATAAGCGGTGGGTATTCAAAGCAGTTTACGACAGCTTTTAAATGTTTAATTAGTCCTCGTGTAATATACCCTCCCCCAATTCTCCAAAATACCCTCCCCCAAAAATATAGCTTTTAACGTATAATCCGCTGTAATATTACCAAAATGTCTTCCATTTAACTGTAATAAAAAATATTATTTTGAAACAATTAAATAAAAGGTCTAGAAGACAGTTTTAATGATACAAAATTTATATATTTTGATATAAAAAGTTTCGCGATATGAATATGGCTTATTTTTATTATATAATATATATAGTAAAAATATGGCGATGATAAAATAAATATATAAAATAATTAAAATCAAAAATATCGCTTTTTCTTTTTTATTCAAAAATTTAACATATAAATTTTTTTTCAGCACATTTCATAATTTCAAAGTTTTTTTAATGTTATGTAAAAAAGCTCTTTGATTTTCATTGGTTTTCACATGGCTTTTGTAAGTTTTTTTAAGGTCCTACCTATAATAATAGGAATTCTTCTCTTGAATTATAATTTTTATAATATTCTGTAATATAAGATTCAGTGAAAGAAGTAATCATAAAAACTCTCATATTATTACTTATCATTAAATCTATAACTTAACAATTATAATAATTCACATATTAATTAGTGTTTCAAATTTAAAATAGATATTTAAGATAGATAGATATACACAGTCAAAGATTTAAGAAAATTCTTTTCGCGCCAAATTGGAGTTTAAATGTTTAAGTCTGCTTTGATTGTATTTTTGTAAACCCGTTTCCCTGGGAAAATTTAGTGGAAAATTTCCCACAGTATTCAGCGAATAAACATTAAGCTGGTTGAATGATTATTGTTTGATCTGTGAGCTGGAAATTATTTTTTAATTTAAAAAAAACATGGGTAAGAGCAATTTTTATCGGTTTCATTTGTTTTAGACAATCGTCTGCATCAAATCGTGAAAATGAAATCATGTTCTAAGTTCGACGTATCAAATCACCTGACCGATTGGCAACTTTTTTTTTTTTTTTTTTTTAGCAGTAAGACGTTAAAACAGTATTCTAAAATTGAAATGCTGTGGTTTCTGCGGAAGATGAAATAAGACAGTGGTGCATGCCGGGAAAAAAAGAAAAAGATAAACAAAACAGCCAATCAGTATCGTGGAGGATTCTGGGAATGAATTCTGTGTGGTGAGGCTCAAACCTAAACAGGGCGTCCAACCGAAAAACGATCAACCAGCTGGAACTGTGGCAGAATTGATCAAATCTCGGGGACAATTTTACCAAAATAATAGCGATAAAAAAAAAATAAGAAAATGGGGGAAAAAAATGTGATAAAAAAAAAAAGAAAAATAGTTGTGGAAAGAAAGGTGAATACCACCAGAGGTGTGAGCATTTCTAGGAATAAAGGAAGTGAAGAAGACACAAAAAGTAAACAGCCCAAACAAACATTGTTCAAAAAATAGCAATTATATCGAAAGGTATCAAAAACAGGAAAGATTAAAAAAAAAGTCATAGATATTAAATTACCGCCTTCGACATTTTTTCCTTCAAGATGATACAAGTTCGGTTAAAATGTGAGATAGTGAGGATATTGTTACATTTTCCCTCAAAGGGAAAATTTGGATCTATTTTGTAATGCATTTAAATAAAATCTTTATTGTTTGTCCACCAAATTTTAATTCAGAAGTTCATCAGAATGTTGTTAATTTAGGACATAACTTATATTTCATTTCGAAATTTCAATAACAGCATTTATAATGAATTTAAACCAGAATTAAGCTGATTTTTTTAATTGACTGTAAAGTTGGATTTCACCTGGTTATGACACAGCATTCCGGAACTCTGCCCACTTCAAGAATGGAGACAGGTGGTTGGTTTCCTTACAGCGTTCGACATTTTTTTTTTTTTTTTTTTTTTTTTTCCAAAATGAAACGAGTTCTATCAAATTATGGGATATTTAGAAATAAGATTAAAAATTCCCACAGAGAGGAATATTTTACTTAAAAGGGAAAAAAATGCGAATTTTTTTTATAATATATATAAATAAATTCCTTATTTATTTATATAGATGACAAAAAGGAGTTCTTCCATGTATGCATCAGGATATTGGCTAACTTAAGATAAGACTTCATTTTAAATTTTGGACAAAGCGTTTATGGTTTATTTACACCGTAATTGAGGCTGATTTTAACTGAGTGTAAAGTAGCTTATGCCACGATGATCAGGAACTCTAGCCGTTTCAAGAACGGAGATATATGTTTCCTTCTCCCCTTTTTATCTCGGCATACTTCCAGTGGTAGGGAAAAATTGATGGCTTCAGATTTTAGCTTTTTTACATTCCCAGTATAAATTAAAAAAAATTCTGCATTTATTATTGTTTGTCAGTTTTTGAAATTGCCTTTGCTTACAGCAGCAGCGAATGCTTTTTAGGCTTTCCTAATAGGCCTAATTTCCTAATTGAAGGATATTCACTTTCAGATCATTGAAATCTTTTCCCACTGAGCTACTTATGGCACTAATGTCATAAGAGATTTTTTACTAGCGTCTCTTTTGAATGTGTCATACTACTCCAATATTTAAACTTATTTTAAAAGAAAAATAAATACATTTGACAACACATCGTGATACGGCCGTTAAAAATAAATGTTGGTATCAAACGCGTAAATATGTGATGCGAAGGTGAATTAATTTAACATCAACTTAATACTTAGCAGTAAAACTGGTAATCGTATGAAAAGGAGGCTATTATCTGACCATCATACACCTTGTTCAGCAAAAGGTGTTTAAATGAATCTAATAAAAAAGCATCGCAAGTTCAAAGATAAGTTATTCTGAAAATATTAGTTTGGGGAAAAAGTTATCCATTATTTTTTCGGTAGACGTCTGTAGTGATCGCTATCTCGTGAGGTATCGATCAAACAATTTCAAATTTATGCTCATTGGAAAGGTGACATTTGATACTAAAATATCCTCTTGCGGTTTTTTGTTTGATTCATTTAGTTTTGTGTACAAGATTTTAAAAATAGAAGACAACAAACAGAAAATTCGATACATTTTAGATTTTCTTTTATAATGGCGAAATGCTAACTAGGTGGCTTAAATTGAGAAAGGTGTTTATCGTCCTATATATGACTGTAACAACCAGTTACGCACAATTTTGGTTTCGTCGATTCCGTTTGGGTATTTGGATGCTAAAGATGCACCTCGCATGGATACAACATCGTCGAGAATGTCTATAAAATATCAAAAATGATCAAACTTGACAGCATGTCAGCAGTCGTAGCTTCGCACAAGACCTAAAAATGTACATGAAAACTGTTTTAAACCTTTTTACAAAGCGAATCTGAAAGAAGTTACAAAAAGTTCACGGAAAAATAATGGATTTCTTTTTCCCCAACCTATCAACAATATCACAAATATATATTAATAAGCATAGTCTCATTCATTTCGCGTTCAAATCAAAACAAACGAAATGTTTGCCGAACCTTAACTTCGTCCACATCAAAATCGAATATTGAATAGCTCTTTGTGTGCACATAATGTCATCAAGGCTGCAATAAGTTGAAGGGCCCAAAAGTCACTTGTTCGCTTCAAAGGGTCGCATTTTAGCAACGCGTCTCACTTCATTCTGCAAACCACACGCTGCCATAATGGACCGACTGCTGCTCATCGGAAAGAATGGGGGGGGGGGATAAAAAAAAAAAGGGAATCGCCATTGAACAGGAATCAATGAAGACGTCCTCACAAATACTTTGTACCAACCATTCATGGAATTGACTTGTAAATCATACATCAAAACGCTCTTCATAGAGGCTACTTCAAAAACCGGGATGAAAGGACCCACGGGGGGAGCAGAGGTGTTTTGTCAAGGTGTCTGAACCCCAAAAGACCCTTTTTACAGAGGGGATGAGTTTTGTATGATGTCAGTCTATAGACTGCGTGTGAATGGGTGAATGTGGGCCCTTATTTCTGTATGAGACGCTCCCCCCCCCCTTTGCCAGACCAATACAGCCACTTCATTGAGTCCCAATGCTCCAAACATTGTTGCAAAAGTAACTCTCCTGTTGACATGGCGAATGTACTTCCCATTCTGCACCTTGGCGAGGATGAAAAATGACTGTTGGTGCCAAAATGTTCTTCAATCTCTTAAAACATGCATTTTGTCGCCAGAAATGGTTAGAAGAAGCCAGATTAATTGATATTTGTGTTGAAACTCGTATTTCGTAATGGTAGCAAACAAAAATAACAAGCATTTTGTAATTTGTTCTATTATCATTTTCGTTTTTATTGTGTTCGTAATATAAAAAAAGCGTCTTATCGTATAATTAAAGGAAATCATAAGGGGACAAATATTTTTTCATATGAAGGCTAACTTAACGGGAATATTTATGGCTTAAAATGGATTATAAAGCATTAAAAATTACACGCCTAAAATGATTTGTGAAACTAGGGAACAATAGTCATTTTGTATTAGTTTGGGGAAAAAGTAATCCATTATTTTTTCGGTAGACGTCTGTAGTGATCGCTATCTCGTGAGGTATCTATCAAACAATTTCAGATTTATGCTCGTTGGAAAGGTGACATTGGACACTAAAATATCCTCTTGCGGTTTTTTGTTTGATTCATTCAGTTACGAGTACAAGGTTTTAAAAATAGAAGACAACAAACAAAAAATTCGATACATTTTCGTTTTTCTCTTGTAACGGCGAAAAAGATAGCCGGGTGGCTAAAATTGTGAAAGGTGTTTATCGTCCTATATAAGACTATAACAACCAGTTACGTACAATGTTTGTTTCGTCGATTCCGTTTGGGTATTTTTGATGTGAGAGATGCACCTCGCTTGTGGATACAGCATCGTCGAAAATGTCTATAAAATATCAAAAATGATCGAAGTGAACCGCATGTCAGCAGTCGTAACGCGCAAGCCTTAAAAATCTACATGAAAGCTGTTTTAAACCTTTTTACAAAGCGAATCCAAAAGAAGTTACATAAAGTTCACGTAAAAATAATAGATTTTTTTCCCCAAAGTAATATTTTAGTAATTGTTCGAATTAAGTGTCTTTTTCTTCACAGAATGTTATAAGAAATTATGTTCGGTTCGATTCAGTTTTCCATTTTATTTTGAAATCCGTAATTATATAAATTATATAATAGATAAATATATATAAATTTAAATGATAAAATTCTAATTATTTTTCCATAAATCGGATTTTTTTTAATTTACTGGCATTTGTTAAAGGAATGCTTTTAAACTAAAATATACTTTTATCACTTGGATTATTTTCGTAATTTAAATAAACACAGAATTAGTATTTTCTTATTAATTATTTAATTTAATAGTATTTTTCTGTTATTGACTTTGTATTTATTCAATAATTATTCCACGAAAAAAGCTAAAAATCTTGTGAATCCTTTTGGAATTCACTCCTGGACAAAATTTCACTACTGAATGGACACGTGTTTTGTGTACTTGATAAAGAATGCTGGTTGCCTCTTTAAGAGAAATGAAATGTTCACATTCACAAGAATATTTTTAACAATAAAACTAATTCGAAATATTTTACACAGGATGTTAACAAAAAATTTTGAGAGAGAAAAATCTAAATTGTTATTCTTTTTTTGACGAAAAGCAAATATCAGTGTAAAATAAAAAAGCATTATTTTTTATCCATAAAAATCTCATAAGCAATTTCATTCGAAATAAAAAAATAAGAATAATTAGAATAAGAATAAAATAATAAATTTAAGAAAACGAAATTAAAAAATAGAAATTCGAAAACGTTTAATTCCCCCCCTCTTTCTCGAATTTTAACTTTTAAACAATGAATATTAAAATAATTAGAACAAGAATATATGAAATTAAAAAATAAAGTCTTAAAAACTGACTTTATTTTGAGAAAATAAAGTCTTAAAAACTTTTAAAACGGTAGAAAAGAATTCCCTCTCCATTTTATTAAAA
>JAPDSC010035096.1:36407-50393 GCA_026290005.1 Latrodectus geometricus | reverse complement strand
ATATATATATATATATATATATATATATATATATATATATATATACAGAGAGAGAAAATTAATAAAATATATATTATAAATGGTTTTACATGTAAATATTGAATATAAGTCATTACATTATATTCAACGGCATTAAGGCGTGACTTTTATTACTTAGAAAAATAGTTTATGAACTAAATTATTTTTAGTTAATTTAAAATTAAATAGATTAAATTATATATTAAATGACTATACATTATTTTTATGCATTAATTTAAATCAAATACAATATGTTTTGTTAAGTTCAAAAGTTAAAATCTAAATGAATTTTGGTCTTTCTAAATTCTAAACTCTAAATGAATTTTGAATCTTGATCATTGAAACTAATTTATTTTTTACTGAAATTAGATTTGCAATACAAATATTTTTTGCGCAACTAAATTTGTTACGCAAAAATTATTTGTCTTATTTATTATTATTACATGTAAAAATTATTCTTGAAGGAATTGTTTTAATTATTGGTTAATTACAAAATTAATAACAATATTAAAAAAGAATTCAAGACAGAATATAGTACTTTTAATAGATGAATTTTAATATTTTTATTTTTCATAATTTAATTAATTAAGTAATTTTATTCATAATTTAATTATTTTTAATTTTATTATTATTTTTTAATTAAATTATGAAGATTTTTATTTAAATAATTTACCAATAAATAAATATAATTAAATCATAAAATTAATAATAATAATATTTGTTAGATAATTATAAAATTATTAATAATAAATTTAGTGAAAAATCTTAGTAAATGAAAAGTATCAAAACCTTTAAAAAATTATGACTTATGCAATTCATAAAAATAAATTTTTATAAAAAATATGGAACACTATAATGATGATACTAAGGATTCATGTTAAAACCATTTTTATTTAAATCATATATTTTACCATGTGCCATGTTTTTTCTTAGACCTAAACTATCATTAAATATATTAGAATTTAAATTCTATATCCGTTATTAATCGTAAATTAAATATTGATTGCTTAAGAATATGTCAAAATTAAAATATTAGAAGTTATTTTAAAATGTATGTTTACATTAGCCTATATATTTAAATCCTAATAAATTTGCAAAATAAATCAAATATAGAAAAAAATATTAATTAAACCTAAATACCCTATGACATTTTCATTCAATCGTTTCCAAAATCAATTAATTATTTTTATTGTACATTTTAATGTACATATGTCAGTACATTGATTTGTACATTCTAAGGGGATAGTTTATTAGAGAGATAACTATTGTGAAGTACTTCAATGAGTAGTTCATCAATTTGCTTATCATTTATTGTATGAATAGATTTCAAGTTTGACTTCAAGATATTGGGAATCTCGCTTATTCTACCACTCTTCATAGCTTTAAATACATCTGAATGTACTTTTGAAATATCAATCTGCTGTTCGGCTGGCTCACTATTCAAAGAGTTTAGCATCATTTCAAATTTTTCTGCAATATTCAAAGCGAGCATTTGAGCTTCGTTTTCCGATGTGCCAAATTCCTTAAGTGCCAGTTTACGCTTTTGTTGCTTTTTAACCTTCAAAAGAACATCCATTAACATCAACGCATCATTTATATTCATTTGCTGACCAGAATAATTTTCTCGGACCACTGAGTCTGATTTATCTGCACCTGAATATAATGAAGATCTATCTAACATGGAATAGTTTTTATCCGTGCCAGCTACATTGCGGAAGGTTTTCCAATATTTCTGATCCCTATTTTCATCTTTACTTGAAAACCACTCCTTTTTGTTGCCATTTCGTGTCAATAAAATGTTATTACGCTTATATACTGTTCTTGGAGGCTTTAGGCAACTGTATATATCAGCTTTCTTTGCCCTTCTAGCAATATCGTAAGCAGTTTTATTTTTTTTATTTCTTATAGTTCTATTAGCTCCAATAGAACAAAGATAATATACAACTTCAGGATTACCGTCTTCAGCATATTCATGCAAAATTGTATCTCCTTCGTCGTTTTGCGCATTCACGTCGATTAGATTTCTCGACGCGAGATATTTTAAACATTCAAAGCATTGTTCTGCAGCAACAAATCCATAAGTGTAACCACCATCGAACTTTGCCGTTAAATCTACCTTGCTTTCAATCAAATATTCCATGATGGCAATATTTTTAACTCTTAATGCAAAATGGAAAACGTGCGCAGTGTGATTGACATCAGCTCCTTTTCTTATTAGATATTTTACAAGATCTAAATTATTATTTTTTATAGCGCCAATCAGAGGTACATAGAAATCCTTGTCTTCGTTATCAATAGGAGCATTAACATCCATATGTGCCTCTTCTACTAGGTACTTAACAATATCAAATTGGCCATTGTATGCTGCCGAATACAAAGGACTTCGTAGGGATATTTGCAATGTTCCCACTAAATACTTAATAATTTCTAATTGCCCATTCTCAATTGCAGCTCTCATCACTATATTCTTTTTTGCCCAATTCTTATTTGGACCCTCCGCAACTTCCGTTTCCTCAAGTTTCAATATTTTAGTATCAATCGCATATTTTAGAATATTCAGGTGCCCATTTATAGCTGCTTCTTCATAGTATGCACGATTATCGCCATCTCTAACATTGATGTCAGCTCTTTTTCCAATTAGACCCTGAAAAGCTTCTAAATTTCCGTTTGTAGCTGCTAAATGTAAAGGAGTATGGCCGCTGTTTGTTTTTGCATTTATTTCAGCCTTGTGTTCCAAAAGAGCTTCAACTAACTCTTTACCTCCATTGACGGCTGAAAGGTGCAGTGGGGTATAACCATCTTTTGTTTTTTCTTCCACACTTGCATTATGTTCTAAAAGGACTTTCGCTGTCTCTGCATTATTCCGAGATGCTGCTAAATGGAGAGGTGTCAGACCACTAGTCGTTTTTGCATTAGTGTCTAATTTCTGAAATGGTAACATAGAAATTACATTTTTCTCCTTTCTCAAAGCTGCTGTATGTAGAAGTGTGAAACCTTCATTGGTAGATGTATTCACATTTGCATTTTTGTCCAATAAATTTTGAATGACCGCTGTGTTTCCAGTAGCAACTGCTGCATTTAGTGGAGTTACGCCATTATTATCAGGTAAATCAAATTTCAAACCCTCAACTTTCAACAGTTCGAGAGCTATATCATATTTACGTAAAACAAGAGCCAAATGCAATGGTGTCCATTTATTGTTATTTGTTTGAGAGTTGACATTAATTTTAGGTAAATTTAGCAAGAAACGCAGTTTTTTTAGACCATCCTCTGACAAACAAGCAAAATGAAGAGCAGACATATTTTCATCATTACCTAAATTTACATTTACATTAGGATTTTCTAGCAACGTATTCAATCTTCCTTCAAAATAATCATCGTACTGCATCATTACAGCTAAATGAAAAGGAGTCAAACCGAGCTTGTTTTTTTTATTCACTTTCAATTTATTAGACGAAACCAATATTTCAATCATGCTTTCTTTGTGTCTGTAATTGGGAATGGCCAGATGCAAAGGTGTTAAACCATTGTGATCTTTTTTATTAACATCAATCTCTTCCTTCTCAATCAATTTCCTCACAAATTATTTTCTTTCGAATTTTACAGCCAAATGCAATGGAGTATAACCTAATTTAGTTTCTACATTCACATTAGCTTCTCTTGCAAGTAACATGCTAAAGAATTCTTTGCTGTTTGATATTATAGCCAAGTGAAGCGGAGAAAAACCCATTTTGTCTTGAGCGTTGATGTTTGTAGCTTTCGTTTTAATTATGTAATCTAAAGCTATATCTTTGCTATTACTATTGGCAGCCATGTGAATTGCTCGACGACCATTATCAAATTCTGTATTTATGTTTGCTCCCAGCTCTAATAATTGTTTTGTTTCATTGCGAGCATATTCAAAATTACTGTTTCCTGCTGCATCATAGAGATCTCTGTCGATATCAGTATATTGTTTTTCACTCCCTTTAATTATTCCCACCAATTGTGGAGGCTTGCTATCAATCTGTCTGAAAATAAGCTTTTTTGTCTTTTGACTAGGATCAAGGTGCCTATCAGGTAACGGCAAGCCATGTAGTATCGGGTTTGCTTGATCAATCAACGGAAAATAATCTGACCATTTACTGACTATGGAATACAAGTTGTCTCTCTCGAATTGCACGGCATACCTAACTGTACTCGCCTTTTTCCAATTTCCATGCTTTGGAGCATTTAACTTAAATTCTATTCGTTCCACGGTCCCTGGTGTGTCGTTTAAAACAGATAAACTCATGTGACTTATTTCATTTTGAAAATGCAGTAAATCTTGCATATATTTATGCAATTCCTCTTTCGTCTTTTCGTCGAAGATTTTTCCATTTGCTTCGACAACATTTCTGACTTTTGCTATTAATCCTTCATTGCCGGTTAAGTAAACTTTAAACGTATTGAAATTATTTAACATTGCGATAAAATATTTATTATACTTTTCGAGATTTCTTATCTGGTAGTAATAATCGGCTAAATAAGTGTATTTTTCAGTTAAAAAGTACATCACCTCAATGTAAGCTTCAGTTCCGTAAAAAAGTGCTTTCAATGCAGCTAGAGCCTCCTTGTCATCTTTATTTTGTGGAACAGTTAAATTTTCATTGATTAGTGAATGAAGGTTTTCAGATAATCTATCTGTAAGTGGTGTTTTGGTCTGCTGGAAATCATCTAAATATCCTTCTTGTTCAAGTTTACTTTTGTAGAGATGACTCTCTAAATTGCTCAACAGTTTTTTCTCCTTATCGAAAGAATCAATGAAATTATTAATCTTACCTGTTATTTCAGCTATTCTAGAGTTTCTTATCGATTCTAATACTTGTTTAAATTGTTGTTTCATTTCAATTCTCATGTCTTCAACTGCAATTAATGTTCTGGTCACTTTCTCATGAACCTCCCTTAATATTTCCGTGTTTTCGTCAAGTTTCCTGTCAATTTCCTTAAATTTAGTATCCAGTATTTGCTTTAACTCATCAAAAGGTAACGAGTCACAGTCTACGGAAGAACTAGCTACATCGATACCGGCTTTGTAGAGTTTACTTATTATAGATACTCCAATAGCTACCATTTCGACACCTGGTATTGCGGAACAGGAATCGGCAATCCCACTAACTGTTTCACCTAACATAGACATGTTATCTAACTGAGAACAAAGTTCAGTTTTCTGATCAAATGTTAAATCCCTCTTGGAGGGTATGGATAAATCAGTCGCCATTATCACCTTCAAATTCCTGAAAAATAATACGTTATGAGTGAAAGATACTTACGAACCAAGATATTTTTAAATCTCTCAAAAAGCAGACTTATTTGAGCGGGAATGAAATGCAGCACTTGTGATGGGATTGGAAAGCGGTAAATCACCGGTATTTATACGTTTACCCGTACGGTTCTTCCATTCAGTTCCTTAAATTCTTTGTTAAATCACCAACTGTCAGAAGAACAGATGTTTCTTTTTTTCAGTGACATGACAATTAGGATACTCATCAAAAGCAACATGTGATATTTTTTAGAATTTTTTAATTGAATTCGGATTTTGGTGTGAGAGAAAAATACCAAAATTGATTTGCTATTTCATTTGATAAGATTTTCTCCCCAAAGCAATATAACTAAGCATGTTTATCCATATTATTTATCAAAACTTAATTATTTTTCTTGTTCACATAATTAGAATTTAATAAATGCTCCTAATATTTAAAATAATTTAACTCGTGATTTTCTTTATTAATTTTAAATGCTGCACATTTTAAATTTTATTTAAAAAAATAAAATGTTTTAAATTATTTGATTCTTTACAAAGATATCTTATCAATAATATTTCAATTTTTTAACTTTATTGTTATCATTTGTTAATTGTTTATTTGTAAAAAACTATGATAAAATTCAATAAATTAATATTTAAAATTATATGTTATATTTTTTATATTATTTAGCAAATATTTGTCATAATACCTTCTTTATAGTTTATTAAAAATCAGATTAACTTTAAAAGATAGTAACATTTTGGAAATTTAAGAATGATATTAAATTTTTTTCCATTGCTTATTTATTTCGAGTTTACAATGGTTTTTACAAAATCCTTCTGCAATATTTTGTATTTACAAATTCGAGTTTCACTTGCATAACTTTCTTAATACTATTAAATTGATTTATAAACTGAGCTTATTTTAAGAGCTTTTGGGGTTATTAATTTAGGAATAAAATAAATATATTAAAAGAAGGAAACAGTATATGTTAAACTGGTACTCACATAATATGACGACTACTTAGTCGACAAAAAAATTCATTGGCAAGACTAACACGCGATTTAAGCAATATTTACATAATACTTTTTATTTTAGCTCCCTCTATAACCAATGTTAGAGCCTAGGTTTTTTTAGGTAACATTCATATTATTTTTTCCAGTCATTAGTTTTGGCCATATATCTAGGTAGACTTATATTTCTTTGCTTTGAAAAGAACTATTTTCACAGAAAAAGCGTTCGACAATAATTTTACAAACAAAATGTTAATAAAGCACTAAAACAAATGATTAAACAAATATAAAATACTCAGAAAAATATTTATATTATTTACGTTTTTCGTAAAAAATAAGAAGCTAAAACATTAATTTTTATCTCAAATATGGAAACCTCATAATTCCTTTCAAATTTTTTATAAGTAGTTTTATTGTCCTGAAATTTATAACCTTTTGTATTTTAATCTTTTTTTTTTAGCTTGTGCATATTAAATTATTAAGTAATAATTCTAATGTAAGGACCGACTTCGAGGAAGGATATTTATCTAAAAATGAATAATCTTTTATTTTAATGTTAAATGAGTTTTAGTAACAAAATGCATTTTGAAGAAAATGCAAAAACCTTATTCTAATTTTGATCTCTTGTTAATTCTAATATTTGGTTGATGGAAAATGAATTCATTATTTTTATTTGAACTTCAAGACTTCATTTTATATGATTCGGATTTGCTTTGTTTTAGTTTAAAATGTTTTATGATCGATCTTGAATTCCCATGTGATGTTGCAATTGATCAACATCGATCATATCAGTGATTTTATCGATATTTTCGATGATGTGCGTGACGTCCATTTTCGACAAAGTTGAATTAAATAAACTAAACCGAAATTTCCCATAATTGGCTGTTACATTATCAGGACCATAAATGTCATCCGCAGTTTCAAACTTTATACGATAAAACTATATTTTAGGGTGCTTTCTTGGTAAACATGGCGATTTTTGTTTGGCTATCGATTTTATTGGTGACTTATGTTGGCACAGAACAATCAATTGATCTGTTGCAATCATAATACGATTGGATTTTGCCCAGCTTGGCGATCAATCATGATCACAACTTGGAGAGAATCAAAGGGGCATCCTAAAGTATAGTCTAACCCAGGGATAGGCAAACTACGGCCCGCGGGCCAACTCCGGCCCACTGGAAGGTTCTATCCGGCCCGCGGATAGAATTTTAATTTGCCGGTCAGAAGCAAATTAAAAGAAATATTATATACAAATTTATTAATATATGAAATCGTCTAAGTACTATATATCCATCTTCTTTTGTACTTTGTTTATTATATTTTGTTTCTTCCTTTTTTTAAAAGAGCTGGTAATCTGTTTACATTCTCTATTTTTGTTCTACAAAACATAAATCGAAAGAAATAGCAAACACAGGCAGTTTTCAATCAGTTAAGTGTTAAAAGCGGAAGTTATTTGTTAGTTATAACTGGGATTGGCACCAACAAGCGTTATCTTTATCTTGTGGAGCAAACATATGGGAATTCAATGTAGGTACATTAGACTTCACATGTGACAGACTGCGCATTTTAAGCTCCATCTAGCGAATTTTTCTTTTGGTGCGAGTTCTAATATTATTGATTGCGTGTTGAAAGATTGTGGACATATAGCGTCATTGTGAATAGTGTGATGAAATTATTAAAAGTATAGCGTAGCTAGTGCTTGTTTGGGTTATTCGTAAAATATTTCAACCCCAAAATGGCTACTAAAAAACGTAAACTTGATTTAGAGTGCTGCGCTTTTAATGATGAATGGACATAGAAAAATATTTTTTTTCTGTTATAAAAGATAAATCAGTGTGTCTTATCTGCAATGAAGCTGTAGCAGTCTTCAAATATAATATTTCCCGTCATTTCACATCTAAGCATAAGAATTTCAATTACGAAACAATGTCCGAAAATAAAAAAAAACAAAATGCAGAAATTTTTTGTAAAAAATTATCAGGCCAGCAAAATTTTTTCAAGAAGTTTAACAGTATTCAAGAAGCAGCTACACATGCAAGTTTCATTGTAAAATAAAATATTGCTAAAAATAATAAAGCTCTCAGTGATAGGGATTTCGTTAAACAATGCTCCCAGTTTGTAATGTTTTATGTCCAGACAAGTAAATTAATTTTGAGACTGTAAGCTTATCTCGAAAAACGGTGACTTCTAGAATGGAAGCCATCGATAAAAATTTGACATCACAATTAGAGTCAAAGATTGGTAAGTTTAAATTTTGTTCCATAGCTATGGATGAAAGCACTGATATAAATGATACTGCTCAATTATTATTATTTATAAGAGGTGTTGATGAGAACTTTGAAATTATTGAGGAACTGGCGTGCATGCGTTCTTTAAAGGGAACTACAACAGGATATGATATTTTTCGTGAATTTCAGGAAGGGCTTTTAACTTTTAAAGTGCATATCACAAATATATGTAATATTACGACAGATAGACCACAAAATATGACAGGAAAAAAATCTGGATTTCGTAGACTCTTTAAGCAAAACTATCCCGGGAACAATGCTGTTTTTATACATTGTGTTATACATCAAGATGCTCTGTGTAAATCTGCATTGAATATGAAACCCGTGCTTGATACATTCGTGAAGTTTATAAATACTATTCAATCTCGTGGTCTTACTCAGGCAATTTCGAGATTTTCTTCAGTCAGTGCAATCTGAATACTCTTATGTACTGTATTACACGAAAGTAAGGTGGCTTAGTGCAGGATGTGCTTTCGAGCGAGTTTGGCAGCTGAAAGACGACATTTTGGCGTTCTTCCAAGAGAAACAGTATTCTGCGGAATGCGAAATGTTAGAAGATACAAAATGGCTTTCAGACTTTGCATTTTTCTCAGATCTTCTTTGTCATATGAACAACTTGAATGTCAAGATCCAAGGGAAAACCCAATTTATCGACGATATTTGGTCACATCTCAAAGCTTTTAAACTAAAACTTAATATGTTTGCTGGGCAGCTAGGTAAGAACGACTTATCTCATTTCCCGAAGTTAAGTTCAATACCCTGACTAAATGAAGAGAACCTTAAGAATTATGAAGATAACTTGAAAAAACTGCATTTTGAGTTCGAACGCAGATTTCAAGATTTCAATGCTATTCAAGCAGAATTGGATATTTTTATCATGCCATTCAACGTAAATTGTGAAGCAGTGAGGTCAGATAGGAGCTTGAATTAATTGAGTTGCAATCTAACAATCATCTCAAGCAATTGTTTCTAAATACGCCAAAGTTAGAGTTTTACAAATCGTTATCGAATGTAAGTTTCCAAAATTTAATACCTCATGGACAGAAAATCAGTGCTATGTTTGCTTCATCTTATATATGTGAACAAGTGTTTTCAACTATGAACCTTAGAAAGAATTATTTCAGAAGTAGACTGACAGATGAGCATTTAGCCTCGTTCCTAAGAATCAGTACATCTCACTTCAAACCTCAATATAAGGAACTTTTAAAAATGAAATCACAATTTCATTCACCTCATTAATATATTAAATTGTAATACTTAATATATATTGTTTTTAAAGTTTTAGAAAAATTCATCTTGGCCCGCCAAATTTTATTTTTTCCATTTTTGGCCCGCGATCGAAAAAGTTTGCCCATTCCTGATCTAACCCTTTATACTTGCATTTTCTCCTTTATCAAAGCAAATCAGTAAAATGAACCGTATTTTCTGTTTGAAGGCTTCCATTTTTAACACCCTGTAACGCACAACTGGATGGATAAAACAGAAAATAGTAAAAGATTTTTTTAATGCAAAATTAACACTTTTCTAATGACCAGAAATCTGAAATAATTTGAAAAATATTTTACGAGATTTTGATCACAAAAACTATCTACAGCAGAAATATTAAATTTCATTTTTCCCTACCCTAAAATTATTTAGTAATACTTTTCTAACTATTATTTTTCTAAAATTAGGGTTTGTGATATTAAAAACTATATATTTACTTTTAAGCCTTTTGTTTATAATTTTAAACAGCAAAATTTAATAAATTAGAAGTAAATAATTTGAACTCTATTTTGAATTTAGAGTTCAAATTATTTACTACAGATAATACCAATGCAATGAGTAAATACTTTATAAAATGAAATACAGACTACAATGATACATTTCACAATATTTTAGGAATAAATCATTTTCTCATGTTTACATATGAACTTTGCTAGTTCAAATTCTATATCAAATTAATGATAGAAATATATTTTCATTTAATTCTTTGTTTCCATTTATTATTTTCTGGTGAATATTTTCCACTTATTTATTTAATTTTTGAATATACTTCTGCGAATAATTCCTGATTGAAATAAAAGCAAAATATAATTGCTTCGCAGCTATGATGTAATTCTTATATCATAAAATATAATTAAAAGAACATTTCTTAACAAATGTTACAAGCATACAGGTGGTTGTAAATTTCTCCATTTGCATTTTAATATTCTGATAAATTCACAATTAAATATTCAATTACGAGCTTTTCATTTCAATGACTTATAAAATCTGTCACAGAATTCGATTATCAGATAACATAGAAACAGATGGTAAAAGTTATTCGCAATATAAACTAAGTATCTTATATGAATCAGACACGAGTTTAATTAAAATTGCTCAAGAATTTTATACTGTATTTGATCCTTATACAAAACATGCTACGTTTATTTCAGTATTTCTCCTATTTTTATTAAAATGTGGAAGATAAAATGGCATGGATACTGTATAATACAGCATGCTGATTTTTGATTTTTTTTAACGACGAAAAAAAATGTAGCCTAAATGACGTAATTCTGACATAATAAACTCCTGAAAAAGCTTATACATCTAAATTATTAATTTAAACCTGATGAATAAAAATCTTAAATATATATTTTTGAAATATTAAGATTCTAAAATAAATATAAAAATATTATATTTTCCTTTTAGAATCTTAATAAAAAGAAAATATATAAATTCGAAAATGGAACAAAATGCTCTAAATTTCTTCGTGGTGACGTCAAGACTATGGTTGCCAAAATAGAATTTTTGCTTATAATGTTTATTACTTTCCATCTGTATGAGTACGTAAGAACCAGATTGCCAGATAAACAAGTAAATCCTCGAAAAACATTGCTAAATTCAAAAATTGCCATAATGGATTATAAAAAAACCTGTGCCTAGAAAATGATTAAGGAATAAAACCATTTAGAAATTACTTTCTCCTTGAATAAGACGAATTTTTTAGAACATAATAGATAGTCGAGATGTTTGTACTTATTCTTGTTGCGTAAAAGGGTAGGCTCATCTTTGATTTAAAGAATCAACGTCAATTATGGCTTTTCTATCGACTTCCAGTAGGCAAAAAAAGATTAAATTTACTGCTTTTATACTAAGTAATGTTAACATAACAATTAAAAATTTTCTATTAATTAATGCTTTATGAATATTGAGCTTTGAATAGGTAAATAATTCAAAAATTCTTAATTTTAACTCAACTTAGATAATAAGTTAAAGTAGCCTCTAGATGGTGTTGACCACTCGATGGCAGGCCACTAAAAGGACGTCACAATGAAAAAAGAGGTACATAAAAGAATGGAATCAGAGAGGGTGTATAGTTTTCGAATTTTCGGTAATCCGTAAAGTGCCATAATTGAATAGTTATAGATAGAATACATGGAAACGTATTTATTGTGGTAGAATTAACCTTCACTGTGAAAATCCTCTCTGAATTTATGCATTGTTTCTAAAATTATGAAAACATCAGCAGTCGTCAAACAGATTACAATGTCGAGAGGCAATATTTATTTTGCAATAATTACTAAAATAAGTGTACTCCGCACAGAACTACTACAGTCTCATTAACTATTTATCATAGGCACCACAATTTCTAGATAAATTGTGTGTAGACAGTAGACGTATTCTAGATCTATAAACTCGTAGGCATCTCACATCTGTTTCACTTAGAGCAATACAATGTTTTCGGTGATAGTATTGGGTACAAGCATGTGGCTCTATGTATCTTCAAACTGCTTCCCCTAAGATCAGCAAAGGGAAGCATAACTTGCGGAAAGCATTAATTGGGAGCTTGGACCACATTCTTCCTCATTCGACGCCCATATGTTGGTGACGTGCTTTTAGCAATGTGTGACGTCCAAAGTAATTACGCTGGTTTGGTGTAGGTATAGAAATGAAGATACTAGGTCAGGTGTGATTTCGTCATCTAACCTTATTCAAACTTACGAAGCGCTTGCTGATAAGCGAATATTCCAAACTGGTCAACCTAAAAGTACAGTCTGGAGTACCACCGCACAGCTATGTATGTATGTAGAAACATGTTATCTGAAAATCTATTCAGAGAGCTCGTGTGAAATTCACTGAAGAAGCTAGTAGCCACTAGAAGCCAGATTCCAATTAGATTTGTCAAAGTCAGACTTGAAAATGCAAAATATCCGAGACCCGTTACAACCAAAACAATATCAATGAATAATACTGTTACGAAAGGGCAATATTTCTCATTTGAAGTGAAATTATTATGTGTTCCAGAATGCATCGGCATATTCAAACAAGAACCATGGTAACCCAAGTTTATTGGGAGAACATTCCGTAAGAACATTTGTGCTTATTTAATGATAAGATGGGTTTGCAGAACTTGTGTTTATTGGTAACAAGATTAGTCTTCACATTGCAAACACCACAAACGCTTGAATTTCAATCTAAAAATACCACAAGTTTGAAATTATTCGCAGTATTCGTGACTGCTTATGTGACTATAGAGTAAATTTGGATGTTCAACCGATAAGAAGTAAATAGTACTTCACTTCGTATATTTATACCTGAACTTCGGAGAAAATCTCTTGAAAAGAAGTGTAACCTTTTCCAATAACAGATTGATAATTTACTCCTTAGGTTTAAACATTGAACAGACAAAGCTCAATGTATTTGTGGAAATCATATAATTCATTAATCATTATGCCAATCATATATCATGTTAAGTCTCTGAAAGAAAAGTGTTTTTTCCAACTATAGAATGAAAATATACGAAAGAAAACATACGTCGTTTTTTGTTCCTTAGTTTTCGTTTCAGGAACAAGGCTTAGTTCCTATTTCATGTTTGTTTTGCTTTTGAAACTATATACAAAACTACATAAAAAAACAAACTTAGATTCTTTGATGAAATGAACTTTTATCATTGAAACCTACGTAAACTTTATTTGATATATATATATTGCCTAGTTACAAATATCACAATGTTAAGCAATTAAACACATTGTAATATTTGTAATTAGACAATATTTATATCAAATGAAGGTTAAATAAGTTTCAACGATAAAACTTCAGAAGATTCATTCAAAACGTTCAAAGACAATTAATCTTATACGGAATTTATAAGTATATACAAAGTATCTAAGTAAGGCAATACATTCAGCGCAAAAGAAGCATGAACCGAACGAAAATATAAACTCGAAAATTGTTTTAAATAACAAAAGCAAAAGATATGATAACAAATTAGTATAAGCAAAGTGAAATTTTACAAAGTGGTACTTCACTACTTTTCATTTTCATCTTACTTCATCTAAATTTATTCATATTGTAAATTAAGTTCCACTTTGTATACACTAGTTTTAATTTATATCTTTTGCATTTGTAATTTTAAGCAATTCTCGAGTTTCTTCA
>JAPDSC010035096.1:0-24769 GCA_026290005.1 Latrodectus geometricus | reverse complement strand
ATATATATATATATATATATATATATATATATATATATATATATATACATTTTTGATTCCGCTGAATTTAAAGTTATTTAACTACTTAAATATGTTTGTAAGTTCTCTAAATTAATTATTTGTGAAACATCTTATGGGTAAGAAATACTTCATCCAATAATTCATCAATTTGCATATTGTTAGCGACGTTCTCAGACTTTAAATTCGATTCCAGAATATTCGGAATCTCACTAAATCTTTCACTCCTGACAGTTTTAAATACATCTGAATGAACTTTTAAAAGATCAATTTCTTCATCTGCTGGCCCATTATTCAGAGAGTTTAGAAGGGTTTCGAATTTTTCAGTAACTTTCAGAGCAAGCCCTCGAGCGTCTGCGTCAGACATCGAGACACCTGCGAATTTATGCTTTTGTCGCTTCGCTGGCTTTAACAGAACATCCATCAACATCAGTGCACTATTAATGTTCAATGGCTGATTTAAATAATCATTATGGAACATAGATCCGGTTGACTCTCCAACTTTTAATAATAAATTTTGATCCCTTGAAGATACACTTTCATTAGTATCAGCTATGCTGCCATAGGAATTATTATATTTTTGGTGCTGATCTTTATTATTTTCGAATTCTTTGGTAGAAAGCCAATCGTTGTTATTGTTTTCCATTATTAAAGAATTACTGCGTTTGAAATATTTTTTTGGTCTTAGGCAGCTGTACATATCGGCTTTGTTTACCTTTTTCGCTATATCGTAAGCAGTCTCTTTTTTATTATTTTTAATGGTTGTATCCGCTCCAAAAGAACAAAGATAATTTACAACCGCCGTATTACCTATTAAAACATGCTTGTGCAGAATTGTATCTCCTTCGTCATTTTGCGCATTTACGTCAATTAGGTTTCTTTCTGCAAGGTACTTCAAACATTCAAGACAATAGTCTGCAGCAGCAAATCCATAGGTATAGTCATGAGCGAATCTTGCTTTTAAATCCACTCCATTTGCTACCAAGTATTCGACAATATTAATGTCCTTTGATTCTAATGCATATTTAAATATCATGATCGAGTGATTTACGTCTGCTCCTTTACTTACTAGGTATTTAACAATTTCTAAATTGCGATTCAGTATTGCCCCCACTATGGGTAGTTGGAATTCCTCACCATCATAAACACTATTAACATCCAAATTTCCTTGCTCTACCATGTACTTCACCATGCTTATTTGTCCTTTAGTGGCTGCCTTATATATTGGATTGCATGCAATAATATTTAATGTCCCTATAAAATATTTCACAATTTCTAACTGTCGGTTTTCAATAGCAAAGCACATCAGCCAATATTTTTTTGGTTTATGAGCTTTCAGGGTGTCTTCCGTGTCAAGATCATTAAGCTTTATTTTCTTAGTGTCCAAGAAGTATTTTACGACATTAACATGACCTTTTAAAACAGCACAGGTTAATGGTGTATAGTGATTTTTGTCAGAAATGTTGACATCAGCTTTCTTTTCAATAAGATACTCAACAGCTTTTAAATTTCCTTCCAAGGATGCTAAATGCAAGGGCGTTCTTCCACTACCGCTTTTGGCGTTTATATCAGCATTGCGTTCGAGTAGAGCTTCTAACAACTCTACATTCCCTTTAACAGCTGCTAGATGCATTGGCGTAGTGCCATCTTTTGATTTCACATCAATATTGGCTTCATTTTGCAACAAAAACTTCGCCATCTCTGTGAAATTTCGGGAAATTGCTAAATGAAGTGGTGTTTCCCCATTGAGTGATTTTGCATTGATGTCCAATTTTTTAGATAGTAAATGCGAAAAAAGAGTTTTGTCTCCTCTCAAAGCCGCAGTATGCAAAAGTTTAAAACCTTCTTTGGTAACAATATTCGTCTTTGCACCTTTATCCAAAAGAGCTTTGACAATTTTTGCATTCCCAGTGGCAACAGCTGCAATTAGTGGAGTGACACCATTGCTATCAGGCAGATTGATATTCGTATTTTGAAACTTCAAAAGTTCGGAAACAATATCATATTTACGTAAACTAAGAGCGAGATGTAACGGGGTAAATTTATTATTGTTTGCTTGGACATTAACATCAATACCGGGTAAAGTGAGCAAGAACTTTATCTTTTTCAGACCTTTCTCTCCTACGCAGGCAATGTGAAGGGCTGTCATTTTTTCACCATTTCCCTCATTAACATTTACTTTACGACCTCTTAGTAAAGTGTTTATTCTTCCTTGGAACTTATCATCGTAGTCCATCATTACGGCTAAATGAAAAGGAGTCAAGTTGAGGTTGTTTTTTTCATCTACTTTCACTTTAGCAGACGAAAGTAGTATTTCAATCATACCATCACGTTTTTTATGGTTTGGGATGGCAAAATGCAGTGCAGTGAAACCATTGTGATCTTTTTTATTAACATCAACTTCTGGGATGTTAAGCAGTTCTTTTACAAAGTTTGTGTACCCCAGTTTCACAGCAAGATGCAGCGGGGTCAGACCTGAGTTAGTTACTGCATTCACGTCGGCTTCTTCACTCAGTAGCATGGAAAAAAACTCTTCGCTTTGTGATTCTATGGCTATGTGGATGGCAGCATAACCTCTCTGATCTTTCATGTATTTGGTTTCCCAGTCTCTGTTTATGATCCATTCGAACCCTATGTTCTTATTGTTGCTTTGAGCCGCATTGTGAATCGCCCGCCGCCCACCTTCGAATACCGCGGTTATGTTCACCGAATTAATTATTAACATTTCAGCTTCATTCATATCTTCATTCACGTTCCCTGCGCAATCATAAAAATCTCTATCGATATCAGTAAATTTTATTTTATTTGCTGAGATTGTTCCAACTAATTGCGGTGTATCATCATTGATTTGTCTAAAAATTAATCGTTTTGCCTTATTTATTGCCTTGGGTAAACCTTTAAGCATCGGATTTGCTCTGGTTGTCAACTGAAAAGGACGTGACCAGTCACTGATTTTCGAATACATATTATTCTTCTCATATTGAACAGCATATCTGACAGTTTTTGCTTTCAACCAATTACCGTGAAGAGGAATTTTTCGCTTAAATTCGATTCGTTGAACGGTTTCTGGTTTTTCTTCTAGAACCGATAAATTCATATTATCGATTTCATTTTGAAAATCCTTTAAATATTTGGCGTATTTTTCTAATTCATTTATCGTGTTGGCATCCACATATATACCACTCACTGCTTTTTCAATTACACTAACAACTTTGGGTATTAATCCCTCAGTATTTTCGACACCAACCAAATAAGTTTTAAATGTATTAAAATTGTTTAAAATTGAATCAAAATAGAAATTGTATTTTTCAAAGTTTTTTTCCTGATAGTAATAATCGACCAAATAGGTGTATTTTTCAGTCAAGAAGTACATCACTTCAATAAAAGCTTCAGTGCCATAATATAATGCTCTAAGGGCAGAAAGTGCTAGATAATCTTCTTTATTTTGCGGAACAGCATAGTTTCCACTAATGATTAAATATATGTTCTCCGACAACCCATCAGTAAGGGGGGTCTTAGTCGCTCGAAATGCCTCTAAGTACCCTTGCTCTTCAAGTTTGTTTACATATTGATCTTTTTTTAAAATTCCTAATATCTTTTTTTCCATGTCAAAGGAATCAACAAAATTATTTATTTTATTAATTAACGGTGATACTTCGGCGTTTTTTATTGAATCTAAAACTTCCTTGAATTGGTGCTTCATTTCCAATCTCATGTCTTCAACTGCTGATAACATCCGGGTAACTTTCTCGTGAACGTGTTTCAGTGCTTCCGTGTTTTGGTCTAATTTCCTATCAATTTCATTAAATTTGGTGTTCAGAATGTCTTTTATCTCTTCAAAAGGTAGAGAATCACAGTCCATGGTTGTCTTTGCTATGTTTATGCCTCCGGAAAAAAGATTGGCTACAACAGCAACAGCAGCGCCGGGAACGGCCAAAGCAGGTACTGCCGAACAACTGCTTGCAACACCACCAATTGTTCCAGAAAGCGTAGAAAGATAATCGAAGCCCTTACAATATTGGGATCTTTCATCGAAAGATAATTCTCTCTCTAAGCGTATTGATAATTCAGTCGCCATAATTATCTTTAGAATTTCGAAAATAATACTTACGAATCAAGCTTAAGAAAACGATTGACTCTTGAAATAATACCACAAAGAATGAAATTCAGTAATCGCAAAAGGTATTGTCAATACGCTTTAAGAATTCAGGTATTTATATATAATTCTAAATTTATTCTTTTCTTGTTCTATTCTTTAAATTCTTATTGAAGTACCACCTGTTAAATGTCCATGAAAAGCATGTTTTTTCTGTGGTGACATTTCAATGATGTCTTCCTTAGATTTTAAGCTAACAATATGACAATTTTAGAAGAGATTTGAGATGTAAATCGATTCACTTATCAAATTTTGAAATATTTTTTACATATCAAGAAACATTATTTCGATATGAGAAGAGAAACATTAGAATCATGGCTTCATTCTGTTAGAATCGTAATTTAAAATGTTTCTATTAAGATTTCTTAGAACTCATATTTGATGTATTATTTAATCAAAATTGAATGTGAATGGAGATTTCGTTTAGAGTTCCTGTTCAAATTTAAATTACTTGTATTAGTTTTTTAAATTATATATATTTTATGAAAATGTTATTGTAACCTTTTTTTTTTCTTTTTCTTTTTTCTTCTTTTTTTTACGTTTTTGAATTCTATTGTAGCAAAAAATGCATTTTAGAGAAATTTCATGTAATCACTTTTAAATAGTTGAAATGTTCAATTACTTGTTTCAATATTTACTTTTCGATGTTATAAATTGGTAAGCACGTTAAACATTTGCTTCAGCAAAAACAAAATTTGGATTATTAATTTTGAATTTACATTTTTTTTATTTTGCACAAAATGCGATTTTTAATGACTTACCATTTATTCTATTGTAAGCAATTAAAAAGGGAAGGGATTCATTTAATGAAACAATAATTATATTTTACTTTTTCGATAAAAAAATTTGATAATTCGGTAATTAACATTTCACGGAATTCCTCAGAGCATTTTAAATTTCTCAGATTATCTTTAACATTTTATATTCAAAGTTGCAGTGAGATTTATTAAAAATATCTATATTAATATTTAAAACAGAGATTGAATGCAGCAATAATAGTATTTTACGTTATATAGTAAAAAACAAATATTGATAATTTGGTAATTAACATTTCACGTAATTACTCAGAGCGTCTTTAACAAGTTAAAAATTTATAATCTTAAGAATTTTAAATTTTTAGCATAATACGCGTATTGATTCTCAACTCGTATGTTACATTTTTTATAGCGAAAGTAAAACCAGTTGATAAATTACTACGTGTGTAGTTATCATTAAGAATGTCGTGAACAATAAGGATTTGTTAATTCAATTGCATAAATTAAAAAACTAATGTTACATTTTTAATAAAATAAAAAAACTTTAAAATCTTTTCGAAAAGTTTTGATTTTTTTATGAAATATTAAATAGAAAATTCACAAATTCCTCAAACTCATTAATGATTCGCATCTACGTTTTACAAAGCAATTTGAACTTTTTAACAATTTTTTAAGGTGGGTCAAATACAATCAGAAAAAAATGGCACCAAACAGCAAGATTATTTTGCCAGCCATAGAAGTTATACGCCATATGCATTTGTTATTTTGTTAAATTAATTCTATTTCTTTGAACCAGAACAGATTTTTATTTCTTATTCCTCAGTTTTTGCATCATCAATTGATAACTTTTGAAACTACGCATTATTGTTTATTAATCTACGCATGTGATTGTTTTGACTACCAATATATAATGTTGTTCTTTTTAGGTTTTTCTTTTAAACAGATTTTGTTTGTTGTTTTTAAAATGATCAATTTTATGTTAATGTTTAGATATTTTAACAAATAAACTGTTTGACAATGTATTAAATTAACTATAAAAAATACTTATTCAAGAATTATTTTTTATTATTTTTTAAGTTGTACACTCACCAAATGTACACGAAAGAACAATAAAAAACTACTTCCTGCACGTTGAGAACATCTTGAGCATTGAAAGAAGCGTTTCTTAAAATGTGAATATTTAAATTGTTTTTCAGTTAAAGTGCATTATTCAATAACTCAGCGATTTTAATCAATAGATTTATTCTAGGATAACTTATTAGATGGTGTATTTTTGATCAAAATAAATTTTTTTTAGTTTATAATACTAAAATCAATCGACAAATTAAACTAGCTTTTTTTGTTTTTATTTCTTTAATTTATGTGGTCATGAATGGTTTGAGACTCTTCTTTAGAAAAAGCTTGGATTATGTTTACACATATTTATATAATAAAAATAATTTTTTCTCATTACTAAAGGTTTTTAAAAAAGTTAAATAATTAAAATTATTTAAAAAAATTTTGTTGTTGTCGTTTCTTATCTGGTCCATCAAGCTAGACCAGATGCATGAAATCATGAACAAATAAAAAGTCCAAAACAAGAAGGATTTTTTTTCTAAACAAGTTCTCTTTTTTTAAGTCCTAAGCAGGAATCGTTGTTTCGAGAATATTCTGGAGTAAAATGCTTGGTGTTGCATTTCCTGAACGCAGGGAAAGTCTTCTTGTCTTGGTTCATTCTAAAGAATGTCAGATGTCCATTTATTATTCTTGATAATATTGTCTGCTTTACACGACTACCTTTAAAAGTGACAGCAAATCCTGGTTGCCTGGCAATCATACAGCTTATATATCGAGGGAGAACACCAAAATGAAGAAATGGAAGATTTGAATTTTGAGAACATTTCCAAAAAAGTCAGAGTGTGAGGTAACGATCATTAAAGATCCCTCTGTTGTTGTTGTTACTAATGACACTTGGAAATGTCAGAGAGAGATCGTCTTCCATTTTAGAATAGAGCACCCTCATGGTGGAAGTACGACTTTTGGCTCATAGATGGCAACACCATCTGAATCTCCCAATTTGGAGATTGAAACCGGAGAAGACCCATAGCCTCGCGCCAACCAACCCCAGAGGTAGTAATTTGTAATAGGAACGTGGAGGACATTGCGGCACGACATATTTTACGTGCCCCAGTCGCCATTCGTGAACACGATGGATCTTCGGCTAAGCCAGGATTCGAACTCACCACCTTTTGGTAACGAGAACGACACCCTTACCAACCATGCCACCGCGGCTTAAAGTTCCCTCCTTTACCAAGACATCAGCCCTCTTCATTTCTCCTAAGGCCAACGAATGAAGTAATCTATTGCATTTACATGAAAAATGTAATAATCTGTGCAAAGTAAACATAGTTCATTTTCATTATATAACTATTTACTATTTTACTGTAAGCATTTGTTACTATTCTTACATATATTGATCAAATAGTAATCATTAAACAAATTAATTAGCATCATAGTAATCATTAAGCAAATTATTTAGCATCATTAAACAAATTAATATTTTGCATTTTTTTTGCAGGTATGAAATAATTAAGTAATTTGAAAATATACTATTTCTTTAATGAATGTTTCTCCTATTTCCTGAATAAATGGGAAGACTATTTTGTTTCATTAATACATTATTAAAAGCCATAGTGGTCTGTTTAGGGAAGACGTTTTTCTCGTTACCGGTAGATGGCGGGTTGTGACTTAGCCGAATACCAATGTATCCACTAATGGTAACTGAATCATACTTAATAGGTCTTTGTCTCATTGTTCTGCAAGTGATATGATACCTTTAGATATTGCAGATGATGTCATATAATCTTTCCTTTATCTCTGGTTCTGAATTATGAAGCTTTGCTCACTTTCGGGGCAACAACTGTTCACCCACAAGTTGGACAAGATTCCATGAGTTCCACCACAAGTGGCGCCAAAGGTTCCGAATGTACCAGAATTGAAGGGGATCAGAAAAAAATGCATGATTTGTTAGTGAATTAAGACAAACTAATTTATAGTTAAACTTTTATTGCCATTAAATTGTAAGAAATAATTATTGCACTGTTTTAAATTGTGTAAAATTATTATTTTTATAAAAAAAGCAGAACAAAAAAATAAAATTTTTAAGATATAAAGTAAACAAATTTTGTTTTAAATATTTTTTGAATGTTTATTTCTTTAATTGTTTTAAATTTTTACTTTGTTTGTTGCTATTCTTTGTCTTTTATCATGGCAAATATAATAATTAGTAAAATTACATCTTTTATTGGATTTGTATTTTTTATTTATTTATTTCAAACAAAATTTTTGGGGAAAAAATGTAAATTGGTTTGAGGCAATTTCCGTAGAGTTTTTAAAATTTAATTTTGTGCAATTTAATTTTGATACAAAATTAAATAATTCAATTTTTTAATGCATAGTTTAAGTAATTACATGTGTAAGCAAATTGAATTTTTTGCAAAATACAAGACAAATTTTAAACTTAGTGAAAATTCAAATTAAGTTAACTACTTGTAATTAAGTATTTTCTTTTTCATTTGAAGCATTTTATTCACATTCTTTTTTTTTTTTTTTTTTTTTTTTTTTTTTCCCTAATATCAGCATTATCTTAGTCTTGGTGCATGTCTTTGTTACATCTTCCTTAATATTTTTACTTATTTTTTTATTCTTTGATAAACATTTCACTCTGTTCAAAGATAGCTGATTTTAAATTTTCGATGAAATAGTCCACATTTCATTTCATTTTGACACGTAGTAATCCAACATTTGAGATCTGTCCCGAACAATCATTGCCGTTTCTAAACAGCAGGATCTTTATTATATCTAAGAAATTTACCAAAAAATATCCTTGAAGGGATCTCAGGCTTCTTATTCTTTGTTGTCATGGTTGTCACAAATGTTTTATTCTTTTTAAGAATGTGAATATCTGGACCAAGAAGACAAAGTTTCATCAACAGCTTATAAGTAAATTGTAAGGTTATGCTCCTAAATATTTATTGTACTCAGAAACATAGCGAAACTTATATTCTTCTATGTATGTCTCTCAAATATCTTATACTTTCGATGGTTCAATTTAAAGAGATTTTATTCTCAAACATTTATCGAATCAAATTGTGTATATGTTACCGTTAAAGTATATGATGCATTTATTTCATAGAATACCTAGTTATTCAATGAAATAACTGATTGTCTCCGTTATATAAAGAGTGTAATTGACACTTTAACTAGTTATTCTATGAATTAACTAGGTATTCTATAAATTAACTAATGAGATACAGTTAAAGTGTAAAATAAACAATTTATTTAAAATGATATAACTAGGTATTCTATTGTGAGAATCGAAAGTACTTTGAGTCAACATCCGTCTGCACCTTCCTCCACTCCTCTTCGAGACTGAAAGAAATGGTTGGCGGAATTATTACACAGGGAGGGCTGGTGGCATGTATGGAACAGAGTGTACATGTCTCTGTAACCTGGAACTTCTGTTTTGGGGTCCTAAGCCATTAGAATCGTTATGATTTGGAGACGTCTGTCTCAGAATAATCTATTTGTTTAGGCTTCTTAAACCATCTTATATAAGGGATTTATTATTGGAGACGTCGGTCTCAACATTTAGAAATAGTTAATTGTTTGGGCTACTTTAGCCAGCTTCATTAGTTAATTATGTGTGTAAGAGACGCCAGTCTCAAAAATACATCAATCGGCTTCTCAAGCCATATCTGATTGATTTCAAATGCTTGTTCGGTGTTGTGATGCTTTAAATATTAAACTAAAATTAGCATCTGTAATTTTCTTCGCAATTATTTCACCCGAACCTATCCAAATTGATTTATCATTATCGGATTATCAATTCAAAATAGAATGTGGGAATTTTACTTCTATAAATAAGCTAATGATAGACAATTAAAATGAAAAAGAAGCAATTCATCTAATTTATTTATATCATTTGTTTTTGAGAAGTTATTAAGCTTATCATATACGAAGGAAAATAAGATCTGTTTAAAATAAGCAATGTAATTAATATTAATAATTATTTGTATAATTTTCACTATAATTTGAATTAATAATGCATAATTTTTTTTCTTTTAATTATTATTTTTAATCAAAATCAAGCATTCCCCTATAAATCTTTGCATTATAAGCTTTCTTGTTCACCAGTTTTTCACTTTAAAACATAATTTTTTTCTTACAGATTTATTCTACTCTAATTTCCCTTAATATTTTAATGCAGCAAAATATTCAATCTTTTTTTTTTCGTCTATTATTATCTATCCAATGATCTCCACTATTTCAAAAAATATTTTGATATTATTTTACCTTATGTTAGGCTTATTAGGATTTGTTACGTAATGAAAAGCTAATAAATTACGTAATAGACATGACGATATTATATAATTCGATATAGGAAGATATATCTGTTATTATTTCAAAATATTTGTTATCAGTTATGAGGATTTGTTACGCAATGAAAAATTAATAAATTACGTAATAGATTTGACGATATTAGGGATATATCTGTTATTATTTTAAAATATTTGTTATCAGTTATGAGGATTTGTTACGTAAAGCAGACTGTCATACAAGTTGCATTTCTAATAAAAAAAAAATTAGAAAAATGCTACATATGACATCTGCATTTTGTCACAGATGGCACTAATAAGTTTTCATTTTAGCATTCCGCCATTTGTTACTTAAAAGATTGTTAAATATGAAGAACGAACGATCAATCAGATTGATAACGTAAATTAAAATAAATATTTGTAATCTTGAAAAGAAAATTTTGAAGCTATCAAACAGTGCATTTGCATTCTTTTCATATTTAACAATAGAACTCTATAAAATGACATAAACTTGAAAGAATGTGAAAATAAAAATTTTTGAAAAATATTTATAGCGTTATCACAAAAAAATAAAGAAGAAAAAAAAATATATAACTTTGAGTTAAAAAGATAAAAGTATTCTTGGAAAAAGATTACTGCATATATTTTATTAAAATAATTAATTTAAACTGTTTTGTTGAATTCTGATCCCACAATTGATTAGTTCTTACATTTTGTTGTTATAGTGGGAATTTATCAATGATACAAATAAGAAGCATTACACGTTTTTAAAGATATGATTTTGGATACAAAAAAGCGTCTTACAAGGACATTTTGATTTAAAATTGTGAACTTTGCACAAGAAATGAAACATGTTCTTTGTATGCTCTAAAATTAAAAGTACAAAATATTAGAACATGCACATTTTAATATATTTAATATGAAAAGTGTCTTCCCTTTAAATATAAAAAAAAACAAACTAAAAAAAACTTAGTTATTTATTAGGAGGAAATTCCAATGGAACATGAGTGAAAATATATAGAGCTATTAATACTGTTATAATCAATTTATCAACTTGTATACATCCATTATACAATCATATTGATTTTAATTTTCCCCTTTTAATGCATTTCAACAAAGAATCGTTTATTATATTTTCAAATATTTACATCAAATAAATAATAATATCTATTTAAGTTTATATCTTGATTCTAATATCTTTATTGTTTATATAGACAAATATCTACATTTAAATAGTAACGAATATGTATTAATGAAATTTCAATAAGATAAACAATTCTTATAATAGACGATGTTTTAATTTATTTCTAATGGCGGGCAACCTTGAGCAAGTAAGTACATTAGCCCATTTGCCGCAACAAGGCCGGAAACTGGTACTCATTTTATCGTTACCGATGGTACCTGTGAAGGTCACGGAGATACGAGTAGCATCGCCTACGACACAAACCAGTTTATAGAGCGGGCCACATTCATCCATCATCCGAGGAAAGGACACGAAACACAGAGAGAGATAGAAGAAGTACATCTATGCCTCAGCCGGGATTCGAACCCAGGTCCTCCTCATCCGTAGTTAGTTACGCTAACCACTAAACAGGTTGGGCGGTATAATAGACGTTGTTTATTAAGAAAAGCTTGTATTTTTTAATCGCAATGAAAGTATATTTTTAAGTTGATTACTTTCTCACTACTTTCTCATGATCGGTAAGTAGTGATTTCGAATCCCGAATTAACTGAAGATCCATAATTACTAAATGTAGTTGGGGCACATTAAATATGGCTTGGTCGCAATGTCTTCCAAGTGAAATGATACCTCTGGGAATGGCAAGTAAAATACTCGGAGTCTTCTGCTTGGCCTCTGCTTCTAAATTATGAAGACTCTCAATCGGCTGCTTCCATTTAATTCCATTTAACTTAGAGCCCAACTCAGGGTTAGATACAGAAAAGCATGTTACAGCAACAACAAGTGACGGTCAAAATGTTTTTTTATACTTAGAGTCGAAGTAAAAATTTGACAGACACTTCTCTGTTGTTTCAGTACTAAGTGAAGAAATGGAACATTAATCAAAAAATGCCATTGAAATGATTAAAAAAAGAAATAATTTTGTACTTATGTTTTTAACAAACGTCCAGGTAATAAAATAATTTCTGCGAAAACTTCAAAAAATTCAAAATTGTTTTTCAAGAATTGAAAAACACTTATAAATTGATAGATAATATGTAAAATATTAATAGATAAAATATATATTATTTTCTATTCAATATAAATATAATAACTTTTTTCTTAATAACTTCTATTAACAAAATGCTATTTGGGCCAAAGTTGAATTAAAGGCTTTCTCCAAACAATTATCGCAAATTTAATATTACTTTCTTTATATAGAATAAATTATTTTCAATATTTTCTATTAAGAAAATGGTCAATGAATAAAATTAATTTAAATCTGGTAAATGAAGTTTAAAAAAATTAAAGAAAGAAAGGAAAACATTTATTTATGAATGAAATATGTAGGTACTTTTACAATTTAACCTTATCTAAAATTGAGTGGAATGGTTTGGAAAATAACTGATTTACAATTTTAAATATTTAAATACGAAATAAATAAAAAAGAACACTCAAAATATATTATTAGATGAATAATGAAATTGATGACTGCTTGTTAAAAATATAAATTAAAAAAAGGAAAGAAAAAAAATTCAGTAAGTTACTGTTATATCACTAATTAAAAAATCAGTAGTTAATAAAATATTCTCAATAACGACAGAAAAAAAATCATTATGTGACTTGTTACTTAAAAAACAAAACAAATAGAAATGTTTGAAAAATATATTGAATTACATATAAAATGGGATAATAGAAAATAAAAATATTTTTCAACAAAGACTATTTGGCATGTATAAAACTGAATATTTTTATAGAACACTTAATATATTTATTAAGTGTTCATAAGATTTTTTTTCCTGAAAATAAACTGAATTGCTTACATGCGAACAAAAAACTTATTTATCATTTAAATTGAAAAAACTATCATTCATTCATAATGGAATTTAAAAACGAAGACATAAAAATTTTACTTCTTTTCTTCCAATAAAAGGCAAACATATACAAAAATGCAGAGTATTTTTTTTTTTTTTAAAGCAGGAATATAAATTTTAGTAACTGCATGCTTTGGTCAGTTAAAAGACTTCTAGGTATTAATTCTTTTGTCAAGAGAATTCTGGTGTCCTTTTCTGGGGCCCATTTAAATATTGCAAGCAATTTTCAAAAAATTTAAACAAATAATTTTAAATTTCAGTTTAAAGTAATGAGTTTTTTTATTTTAAAAAAACTAATCGCAAGTACTTTTTTTATGATTTACTCAGAATTAGCATAACAGAGCTTTTATACGTATGCGAAACAAAATAAATATTAAACTAAACATTGAATTTTAAATATTTTCGCAACTAACAGTAAATTTTATGTTTTCATAACAATAAAAAATACAGTGATTTTCATGGTGGCAACAGTGTTTTAATAATATGAGCCGATAGTATTTAATACTAAAAACATTATCTACTTTACTAAATGCTCTAAACGGCGAGGAAAAGTTTCCAACACTATTTTAACAATTTGAGAAACTATCTTCTATTGACTGGAGCCATTAGCACCTTGAAAAAGCAAAATAAAAAAAGACAAGACAAAACATCCACTTTATGGTTAGTTTATATCGGCAAGGACGATTTAAATGTTCTTTTTTATTTTGATAATGAACCTTTTTATTAAAATAATAATAATTGACTATGAGAGAATCGGATGTCTTAACTGTGTACGGCTATACACCTGCATCATCGCATATTGCAACTTCCGACCTGGCTGAATGGGCTAATATGGTTGAGTGATGCGCAGCTTAGCTAGATGCCTACTCTGCGCATCAACGATATCAGGGAAGCAATATCCGTCGAAACTGACGACAATGACAAAATCAAACGACTAATGGTAGTCCCTCCTCTAGTTTTCCAGCCATGGAAAGAGGGGAGATACCATTTCCACAAATTAAGAAGGGTGTAAGTTATTTAGAGTGTTCTAAAGAATTCCACCTATAGGAGAACTGCATTTGAAAGAATATTGATACGTACAACTCAACTAACTCAGCCAAAATTTTAACGAATATTTTATCGAATACTTTGGGTTACATAATATTCGCAATTATTTTTAAATGGCACGGAAGTATTACTGCCAAAACGTAATTAGATATTTTGGTTGGCTTTTTATAAGCTATAACCTTGAGTTACAAAAAAAAAAAAAATAAAAATAAAAATAAAAAATAAAATAAAATAAAATAAAACTTAAAACTTTTTTTTAATTTAGATAAAAAAAAATTGTGGAATGAGTAAGCTATTAATTTAAATGCTGAAGGCTCCAGTCGAAAAGGCATGGAGAAAAGGGTTAGAATGAGTTATAGAATTTTATTATATTTGAATTGAATTTTATAATGATTAACAAAAATACCAAGTGATTTTGTGTATACTGTTACAAATTTATAATCATTTGTATTTGTCTTAAAATATCTCAGACAGATCGGAAATACTCAGATTTTGGGCAAAAATTGCGCAGTTTACATGTTTTCTACGTTAAAAGCGGAATTTCTATAGATTTGGAGATTTTTGGTGGCGTTTGGCGAAAATTCCAAAAGGCTTAATGAAGCTTCCGTAACACACATTGGTGAAATTAATAGATTTTCACACCAAAACAGGTATAAATACCACCGCCCAACATAGTAGCAGCGAATTAATGAAGACGTTCTGTCTCGAATGTTACTTTAGTGCGTAGAAGCAGTTGTCTGTCTGAGGTATATGAGACTTCTGTGGCTGGTTGGTTGTTTTATGGCGCAAGGTCCAAAAAAGGACATGCTGCGCCAAATGTGACTGGGATCTGTATTTGTTGGTTTGTAGCTGCGTAATTGTGATTTCTAGTGTTGGAATTTTTTGTAACCTGTTAAATTTACTACGAATATATGTCTTGTGATTTTTAAGTGTTTGTTTCATCGGCACGAATACCAAAGCGCGGTATTATATGTACGTATTGTGTATTTTTCATTTATTAATATTTTTCACATATATACTTGTGTGAATATATTTTGCTCGTGACTTAATCTAGAAAATTCACACAGATACCCACTTTTTCCATCATTATCGGTAGTTTATTTTAAAATTAGGAATTTGAATTTTCAAAAGAAGCAATCAACTCATTTACAAGATAATAGCTGTATATAAATTTAAGAATGCAAGGATGGATAAAGTAACTATTGCTGTGCCAATAAATGGCGCCACTACACAACAATGTATTTTGCAAAATAGTGTATAATTAATTATACATCAGTGTATATGACTTAATTAATTAGTTTTAATTAAAGAATACTATTTGAATAAACTTTATTAACATCAAATTCATCCACTATATATATATATATATATATGTAGAGAAAGAATGTGAAAATAGTAAAAGAAGGATTGAATGAAGAAAAAATAATCGAAGCAGAAATTGATGGCAAATTATTTACTTGCATAAAAAAATATTTTTCAGTTAATCTTAATTTCTTACATTTAGTTCTAAATAACTTAAATTACGACATGTAAATATTGATAAAGTGATCAGTCTTATATTATCCATGTTAAAGTAATTATTTTGTAATAATAATAAAATATATTCAGCAATTTCTATTTCGTAAAAATATATTCTTGTGGAAATATATTTTAAAGAAAACATTTTATTTCTACCAACATTATATAGTCAAAAATATGTAAAATTGTCTTTCTGCAAAGAAAAGCGAAAAACTGACATCATTTTCAGCTTTCCTCAACGAAAAATGACGTGTTAAACATTATTTGGAATATGTTATTTACGCAGCATGTTTATTAACTTTGATTTTACTGTGTTACTTTGTATTATCTACTTTTTTACATCAAAAATTGATACAATACGTATTCTGTATATAAAATTCTATTTATTGACTCTTTCCTTCCATATAACAGCTGTGTATAGCAGTTTAAAATTTGCTATGGGAAGAAAGATTTATGAATTAATAAACTGACGTATTTAAAATCACAAACCAATACTTCAATTTCCAATACTCGTGTATTAAGATTTCTTTTTAAGAATGGCGATGATTTGGATTTCAAATCGAACTTGTTAAATGATTTTATTTGAGTAATATTTAGCAGTATGTTATGAAGAACATTTGTGGTCTAGTAGGTTTGTGCGTCTTTTTCATTATCGTACAGTAGTGAGTTCGAATTCCGGTTTAAGGGAAGCTCCATCTTGTTTACTGAAAGCGCGCTGGGAAGCGTTAAATATGCCATGGCCAGTAAGTAGAATAATTTATTGTCAAAACAATTGGCTGTCTTTTTCTTGGTGCTTGCTTTTAAATAACAAAGCCTTCTTACCCGGCTGCTTTTCCAAAACTGGTAAAGCCTCAATCAGAGCTGTATCAAGAAAGTGTGATGATACCACAACACAATGTCTTTTATGCGTTATTAAACTTTAGTTTTGATAGTTGACATAATAAATGGTTATTTAAATCATTTATTACAGCAAAAAAGAATAAAAAATTATCAGAAAAATTCTTTTAAGTGGTTAAAAAAAAGAAAAAAAAGAGAGAGAGAGAGAAATGCTATGCGTAGACTAGTCAGATCTGTCGCAGATTGTTAAAATAATAATTATTATCTTATATATAATAAATTATGCAGATGATTTATGAGACGTTTTTTAATATTGTATAAACAGAAAATCGTTATTTTTCACGATTGGGCAAATTTTTGTTGCTGTTGTTTCCAATCCCTCAGAGAGTTTCCAATCCGTCAGCTAGATCAAATATGTGACACCGGGGCAAATTTTTAAACTAGGCAAATGGATTTACAATTATAATTATTAAATTTATAATTATTAAGAAAAAAATTTTAAATTTAAAATTTATTTAATTAAAATATTTATAATATTGATTAAGATTAAGGTATTTTAATCTTTTAATAATCAAATAATTACAAAAAACAGACAACCGTTCTCATGCCAAATTTTGAGTTTGTTGATGTTTTTGGTGGATTTCTTGTTTATTAGGAAACCTGATTCTTATGATGTCAAAGAGACGGAGAATAAAGAGAATTATGTACAAAATTCTATTTTGGCAACTTCAGTGTTTACGTCATCGCGAAGAAAATTAGAACATTTTGTTGAAATTTTGTATTTTAATTAATATTTTTATATTTTCTAGATTTAAAAGTTTACTATTTCCAAAATACAGGTTAACTCTTTTATTTATCAGATTTAAATGTACTATTTAGATGCATGTATAGGTTTTTTCAGGAATTTCTCTATATTTACTTCATCTTGGCAACATTTTTTCGTAGCCAAAACAATTAAAAATTTGTCATGATGAATTTTACAACATCTATGCTCAAGAAATAGTTTTCGTCTTGTATGATATAGCGTTTTTTCCCGATTATATTAATTCCGTTATTCTTTAGAATTGTTTCAGATACTACTTACATTTGTAGCTTAATTTTAACCTATCTCAAAATTTTGAATATTAATTTCAATTCGTGGAACCGATAAATATAAATCCTTATGGATTTTTGTTCAAAATTAAAAGCAGACTATTTCCAAATTTGCGAAAGATTTCATTTTAGATAAATATCCAGAAATAAAATTACTAAAACATTTTTATTTTGTTTTTAATTATTATGTTTTTAAATTAGTTTTCTGCAGTGTTTCATCTATTTCATAAGAGAGTCGAAATGGTATAAGAAGTTATTAGAATTATTTTTTATTAATTATTTAGACCGCAATATAGGCTTAGAATTAAATTTATATAGATCTAAGAAAAAAATTAAAAATACGACCGTAAGAATATAAATTCATTTTTGATAGCACGTGTAAAGCTGAAAAAGAAAGCCTTTTTTATTTATTACTACAAATTTTTATCTTTATTGTTTTGGATTTAGATTAAGCGAATTTCGAATATCAAAGTCTCTTTTCAAACGGAATAAACTTTTTATTCCATCTGATTGTATAAATCCATCTGACAGATATCCATCTGATTGCATAATAGTTACATGAACTGAAACTTTTTTTCAAAACAATCAGTTAACACAAATCGAAGGTCATTTTTGAATAAATATGATACTGTACAAAGGTTTCGGTCAGTGTATCTAACTATAGCAAATAAATAATAAAAAAAGATCTCTACTATAGTAATCTTTTTGATTAAATGCTTTTGCTTCACACTTTAAAGATAAAAGAATGCTTTGTTAGTATCGTTTCCACACATAAAATAGTTTTCGAAAAGGATTTAAATTTTTTTTGCGTGTGGTGAGTGATTTTATAAACATTTATCTTGTTGTTTTATTTCTTCAAAAATGGCATGCTTACTTTGAATTTAGAAAAGTTCCTGATAGAGAAATTTTATGAGCAAATTTAAAATGCAGCTTATTTCATTAATAGCTGTATCGATATATATATATGTATATATATATATATATAATTTGGGTTGGTCTTTTTTTCTTTTGGAGTGATTATGTTTTTAAGCGTTTTTGAGCACAAATCTGATCCTGTTGTTTTTTGTACTAATCCTTCCCTGTCCTTTATTTTAAACTTTAGTGTTTTCCAAGAAGTAATTAAATTTTAATATTATTAAGAATTATTGATATCTCCTAATGCACATGCCCATGTCTGATGCGGCCGAAAGTTACCGGTAAATTTGCACACACCCGTGTCTGGCAAGGAGATGTGCAAATTTGCCCATGTCTGGCAAAAATAGATACAAGATTATAATTAAACTTATTTAAAATAGATGGCACATGGAGAATTTTCTTAGAATTTTTTCCGAAAAAAACTCCTGATTTAAGGAGTTAAAGGTTATACTAAAATAGGTGATCTGATGCAGAATGTCAAATTGTTTTACTTTTGAAGTATAATTAGCCGGCCAATTAATTGATGTATCCTAAGCTATTGGTCCCGTGTTCGAATCCCAGGCATGGATGTTCCTTTCTTTCACTTTGTATTATCTTGTCCTTTCTTCTGCGAGGATGAATGAATAGGGCCCACCCTATTATACGCTTTGTGTTGGAGTGACGTAGGTACTAGTTTCCGTGACTTGGTTTACAGGAGGGTAACGATAATTGAATAGCAATTTCCAGCTTTTTTATGGCTAAGGATTAGTCACCCAATGCCCAAATTTAGTAAAAAAATAAATTATATTTTTACCAACGTAATGGTCTAGTGAGAATACACACATACACATATTTTCTATTATCTGTTATCAGTTTTTAAAGAAACGATGTTGTTTACACTAGTAGCTACTAACATCAGCGTGCATTTTTATCTTCGGTTTTTTTTTTAAATAATAAGACTAAGTTGTTAACCAAAATTTATTTCAGGTCATTCTCATCTCCTTAAAGCAATTTATGTATTTTGTACCACTGACATGAATAAAAATTCAAATTTTCGAATATGAAGAATTTATTATTGATCAAATGCTAATAAAGTAGCTGCTGTAGAGTTTTATAACTGTAGGATAGTGAAAGTCAAAACGTAAAATGTATTACAATAATGACATATAGAGTCTATTAATACCTTAAGACATGTGTGACTTCAAATTAAAAAAGAGGGTGAATATAGTTCATTAGAAAAACAATCAAGTATAATCAAATCAAAAAAAAAAAAAATGGATCAGCATTAAAATTTCCAAAACGTAGAGAATAATTTTATTTTAGATTTTCCTATTACACAGTATGAAAATTTTCCCATGTTCCAAATATACCACAGCTGAGTTCTCTAGCATGATTCTCATCACTTTGTTAAGAGAGAATATGCGCGGTGAATGATATTCCGGATTCGGACCAGATTCTGAAAACAGAACGTGGTGTTTTCTTACCAATGTATGGTGAAATCTATCTCTACCAATTTTCGAAAATTTACTGAGCTATGTAAAAATTGTAGTGGCTCAGTAGCTTCACCTTCTGAAGCATTATTTTCTGTGGAATTGGCAGGGTGACCACATTCTCCCCTCACTATGTTGCTGGTGCTCTGTGGCAGCCCACAGAGGTTGAGGGTTGAGGTTATTCCACATTAATTTGTGACGTATAAAGTCTGCTAATGATATTCAGAATTCACACCTTCTCGTAAATCAAACCGTTATGAAAAGGTAAATGAATTCCTTCTTAAAAACAAGTGAGACTGTTCCATACTTCTTGAAAATCAAGTCAAGAGTTACACGATGTCTTACGAAAATCCAAACTCTAATTATATTATATAGTAACATAGCATTGTGTCTATTTTTAAATTATTATAAGGGATTTAAGTTCCTCGTAAACTCAAAATACAGGATAAGACACTTATGAACTCAAGTTAACTTTTTATTTAAAACTTTATTATCAGTTAATATCTGCGGTTCTTCTTCTTCTTGAGCTTGTCAGATATGTGTCACCTCTGCATTGTTGCAGTATCTGCGGTTAATTCACGACAATCTGAAAAATTTCAAAATTAAATATGAGTAAAATAGAAAGCTGAATGGGCCTGAGAGGTTAGCGTTCCTGACTCCTAGGCTGTTGGTTCCGGGTTCATATCCCGGTTTGGACATGGGCGCTTCTTTTCTCTCTGTGTTTCCTTGTCCTTTCTTCTAAGATGATGGAGGCATGTGGTCCAGGTACACAGGTTTGTGGGACGTGGGTAATGCTACTCGCCTTTATGACTTGGTTCACAGGTGCCCTCCGAATAATGCTAAATGATTGGTAGTTCCCGGCCTTTTTATGGCAAAGGGTTAGTTACCCAGTGTCCACCGTTGGAAAAAGAAGAAAGCTGATGAAAAATTAGCTTTTTGTAACACAAATGCTTTTAAATTTTTTTAAACATGTAAAAAAAATATTATTTTATCTACTAGGAAGTAAAATTATATTTGACGTTTTAAATATAGTTCAACAGGCCAGTTCTTACGGTACTAATTTTAACAATTGTCATTTCCAATAGTGTCATTAACCCAAAACACGTTTTTATCAGCAAATCAATTGTTTTTATCAAGTTTCTTTGGCTTATCACATTAAAGTCTAAGATAATGCTAGGTCAGAATCAGAGAAAAGTAAGATTTTCCGTCTTCCAGATTCTTTATCATTTTTACTTAATTTGGGATGTTTCGGATCTGTTTGGCTTTACATCTCTTGTTATCTCTTTAATTGTTTGTTGTCGTATCTAGACATATTTGTTGCAGTTTTTTAGATTTGAATTTATGATAGAGCTCATGTTGGCTGAAAAAGCTGGAAAAGCTCATTTTTGAAAGATATTTCTTTCCTTACAATCTTTTCTATGTTATCATATCTGGCCAATTTTTTTCTGTTAAGACAAAAATAATAATAAATTTAAACCAATTTTCCAAATAAATATCCCTCAGCTCAGAAATATTCTAAACTTTGTCTTAAATCACTATCAGATTCTTAAGTTCCTGAAAGATTCTTATTTTGAACTTAATGATGCATTTAATAAAATATCTAGCTGAGAGCTCACCTGAACAGAAATTCTTCAAGATTTGTCACCTACATGTGATATATCTACAAATACTAGTTTAGTATTTCCTCGTTCAATTTATATCACCTTAAAATAAGGATTTTACTAAGATTTAAAGTTTAATAAAAGTACATATTTGTCACTAACAAATTTATAATAAATATGTTCATTCAGAACTTTTCATAAAACTTTTTTTAATGCATCACATATTGTTGTTCACGCCCTATTTAAAATTTTAATACAAGAAAATAACAAAATATTAGAAGACTTGATTTCATTTAGTGTGCATAATGTATAGTTAATTCAAACATATTCGTATATTTTCCATATTGCTTATTTAGGTTATACCTGAATTTACTAGAAAACTTTTTTTCCCAAACTGAGTTAGGAAAATTTTGGAAAAGTTTTAATACAAGAGCTTATTGCAAGAATGTAACATATAAATAAGTATTTAAAAATCTAAATGTTTATATCCAATATTTATCACAAAGTTAGAATCAACAACAAATAATTTTAGATATTCTTCTAAAATTTTACAATAATTAATTAGATTATTATTTCCACAAATCTTTTATCAATGTACAATTCCAATTTATTTCTTATTTTTTCCAATTTATTTCTTATCAATGTACGATATCAATTTATTACTTAAAGATTATTATTTCCCCAAATCTTTTATCAATGTACAATTCCAATTTATTTCTTATTTTTTCTGATTTATTTCTTATCAATGTACGATATCAATTTATTACTTAAAGATTATTATTTCCACAAATCTTTTATCAATGTACAATCCCAAACACAAATTAGAAGTAATTGCTATTGAATTTATTATAAGAATTAAAACCATTACTTTGAATCATAAAAGATGTATAATAGATTAGATGCTAAAACTAATCAAGTTTACATTTTTTTAAAAGTCTTTTGGAGTTTAAAATTTTAAGTTTTAACAAATAATATTTATTAATTATAACTTATTTATTCTTTTGAAAATCGTAAAAATTTGGTTTCGAAAACGGAATTTAAGTTCAGCGTTATAAATATGTGTTTTCACTATTTACAAAATTCTCGGTTCTTATATCTATCGTTGCCAATTTGTGTTTGGAAAAAGGAAAGCACCATCTAGATACTCCTGAACAATGGATGCAAGACCAGTCTATTCTTAGCTTATTTTCATATTTCTAAAACACCATTTTCAATGCTTCTAGAGAAATCAAACATGCCAATGTAACAAAAACAAATGAATAATTGAAGACCAATAGTTTCATTTCTATATAGATATCAATGATCAATTTATAATTATTTGGCTGGCTGAATAATTTCCTAGACATTTGAGACATATTATATAAAATTAAGACAATGTCTTGGCATCATTTTACAATAAATTAACTAAATAAAGTTAAAATACTAGCTTGAGTTTTTTCTTCGTAACAAAATTTAAATCAACGGAAGCAAAATTTTATGAAGTATTTGTCACCTTAAGGACTTGACAAGATTTTTTTCTCATCCAAACTTCAAATCCCTCCAACCTGTGTGTTGTTTAAAAAATATAGCAATTTCAAAATACGATATGCCTTTTAATCGATTACTGTTTTTGTATCAATAAAGAACAAGTACAATATATGGCTGCTGATGCGATTAATTTTGTTATAAACCTATGTTACCCCACAGTTGATCTTAAAATATGTTCTTAAGAAATTTTCAGTTCGTTTATTTTCCACAAAATTACATATAGTTAAAATTAGGCTTTAAAATTTCTTTCTTTCATTGAAAATCTGCCAGCATCAAATCATGAACTGAAAATATAAAGTGAAAACAGTTTAAGCTTATTAAACTGAAAATGTATAAGCGGCTACATTATATTGGAATATTTCATCACTTGTAAGCTTGCTGTAAAAAAAAATGCGAAATTTAAAAATGGTGGATTTATCATTTGCAGAATTTGTTGTCAAATTATGAAATATATTAGAATATTTAAAAGAAAATCTCAAATTTTTTAAAGCTATATATTTTCTTAAACTGATAATAAGATAATTAATATCTAAAGATATAGAAACCTTTTAGTATAATTATACATCACTTAAACGTAGAATAATTAGTTACAACTCTAATTCAAGTAAGAGCATGCATAGATATATGAAATTATGAATAAGCCAGGCATTCTTCAATTTGTCAATATATCAAATAATCCCAAAACTTCGACATTAAATTGATTCATTTTTCAATTTTTTTAATTTAAAATTAGAGATAAGCAATTTTCTTAATCAATTTGTTCCTTTGAAAATGAAGAAAGTTTTTATTTTTAAATATTATGAATAATTTTAGAAGAGTTTTTATTCGAAATAAACTAACCCTTTTAAAATTTCTGATGTTTAAAAACTACAATATGTATTGAAAAACTGTAACCAATAAACACAAATTCCTTTTTATATAAGATATATAGTTATAACCAAAAACGTTTCCTTTTATATAAAATATGTATAATACTAAAATGTTAATAAATATTTAATTTTCAATTTTTATTTAAAAAATTTAATATAAAAATAGCAAAATATTGAGTCTTATGCATCACTTAAAAACTTTTTAAAAAACCAGATTAATTGCAAATTATCTGAAAAAACATTTTTCACTCTTTATTTTCAAACACATAAAAAATTGGTCAAAAATCAACACATTTGATTTTTTGTTTCGTATTATTCCGCAGATGTTTTAATATGAATATTTACTAACCGAATGATTGGGAAATTCTAGGCAGAAACAGCTGCTTCTATAAGATTTTTTTAAAGTGTGCCAAACTGAATATTAGTTGAGGCAAACCAAGTGATATTACATATAAATCGTATTGAATGAAGTTTTAGGGGATATAAATTTTGAATGTGTTTTTCTAGCAGTAACCTTAAGATTGGAAGTTTAAAATGTGAACGTGAGTGTTAGAAAATAAAGAATAACTTTTTTT
>JAPDSC010035087.1:50766-82932 GCA_026290005.1 Latrodectus geometricus | reverse complement strand
CATATTCTTTTGTATTTAATACATATTCTTCTGTATTTGGTATATATGTTACCGTGAAAGTCCGAAATCTGGAGAATGTCGACATTCGCTGGTGAATGTCAACATTCACTTAGTCGCTTGGTGTATGTCCGAAATATTTGCTAGATATCCTCATTTCTCACTAACACCGGCAAATGTCGACATCCACAATGCACTAATGGTGAATCTTGAATATGCGTTTCATCTCTCCGTATCCGGAGAGGAGAAATGCAGATTTGCATTTTCTTATCTCAATATTTCAGGCGTGAAAAACGTCACATGTGTGACGTAACTTATCGCCTCTCTTAGAAAGGAGGAGTGACCAATCACGGTGAGTTTCTTTGTTTTTTTTTAATATGTAGCTTTAGATTCTAGCGTGAGAAGAGAACAAGTTTTTTTTTTTTAATTGTTTTTTTAACTCTCTGTTGACCTTGTGTTCCAGCAAAACACAACGTGCTCTAGGCCGCACCTCTTTGTTGACGTTGCCTTCTGTTATCTCCTTTTCGAGCTCTTTAATCATCTTTTCAAATTCCACCAAAGCTTGTCTGTGATTGTCGACATATACCGGCGATGGTCCGAAAGTGCAAGAAATGTAATCAATTGTACGGTCTTTCACCAACGTTTTTGGTATGTGTTGACATTCACCGGTGAATGTCGACATTCTCTGATTTCGGTCTTTCACGGTAACATATATTTCTCATTGTATTGCTTTGCCTATTATTCATTATATTGCTTTGCTTATTTTTCAATGAATTACTTTAATTCCATTTACTTAAATTTTGATATAGTTGCATTTTCTTCTTATACAGACACTATTCGGGAGAATAGCACGAATATTTTTAGACTTCTTTCTTTCGTGCTGGTAAGAAAAGAGTGTCCTATTTGCAAATTTGAACATCTCCCGTCTGATGAAGATGTGGTCCCTATGCTTTTTCACTAATGTTTTATATTGTTTTATATTTGTATTATATTGTTTTTCTAGATTTTATCTTATGGGTATTAAATTGTACAGTTTCTTCTTTAATTTATCTCGATTCTCAAATAACATCTTACTTAATATATATATTCATTTATTTATTTATGCGTATGTGTTTGCATATTAGGAAAATTTATAAATTGTAGTATTCATTTTAAATGATAATTACAACCAGAAATATCTTTCATTCGTTTACAAATTTCCTCTCATAAAGAAAAACCACCTCAAACGAAATTTTCTTTGAATTTTTTTCATAAAATATTTCGAATAAATAAAACTAATTTGATATTTAAAAATATATGCTAAGCAATGATATTCACCAAATAAATAAAAAAAAAAATTTTTCCCAATGGCCTTCAGGTGCATTTGATGTTTGAAAGAAATTCGTTTCTTCTGAATGACTTCTTGAGCCTCGTCTCAAAAGAAAATAGGGAAAAAGGGAAAATCAATGGGGAATTCTTTTTATCAGTGTATTTTTTGCTCAACTTACAAGAAATGTCTTCGCAAGAAAGGGAATGACAACTATTAGCAAGTGAAACACATTTCCTCACCGATATTTCAGATAAATGTGAGTTATTTTATTTTGGTACAGGTAATTTATTCGTTTGACAAAAATGAAAAATCTTTTTGTTTATGAAACGTGACTTCTGAGTTACACCTTTGCTAAGGTAAACTTATCATTTTGAAGTTATATATTTTAAAGAATAGACATAATCATTGGACAAATCCCATGATTTTCTGTAAATGATCTTGCTTAAATTTACGCTTAAGTTACAATCGGGTGTTTTATAAAAATATAAATGTTTTATAAAAATAAAAATGTTTTATAAAAATATATAGTAATTTTAATTTGTAAAATTGCTATATTTTTATAAAACTCATGGTTGTAACTTAACAAATGGCAACTTTTACTTACTAATAAAAAGAAAATAACAAAAAAATGAAAAGTGTTTTATCTTTAATATTAGTTTGGGGAAAAAGAAATCCATTATTTTTACGTGAACTTTTTGTAACTTCTTTCAGATTCGCTTTGTAAAAAGGTTTCAAACAGTTTTCATGTAGATTTTTAGGTCTTGTGCGAAGCTACGACTGCTGACATGCTGTCAAGTTTGATAATTTTTGATATTTTATAGACATTCTCGACGATGTTGTATCCATGCGAGGTGCATCTTTAGCATCCAAATACCCAAACGGAATCGACGAAACCAAAATTGTGCGTAACTGGTTGTTACAGTCTTATATAGGACGATAAACACCTTTCACAATTTTTGTCACCTGGTTAGCATTTTCGCCATTATAAAAGAAAAACTAAAATGTATCGAATTTTCTGTTTGTTGTCTTCCATTTTTAAAACCTTGTACTCGTCACTGAATGAATCAAACAAAAAACCGCGAGAGGATATTTTAGTGTCAAATGTCACCTTTCCAATGAGCATAAATTTGAAACTGTTTGATAGATACCTCACAAGATAGCGATCACTAAAGATATCTACCGATAAAATAATGGATAACTTTTTCCTCAAACTAATATGTCGTTAATATATAATAAAACAATCGTATGTTTAAAGCTATATTATATCAAATTTATTCAATGAACTTCTTTTAAACTTTCAAAATGTATTTTTCTTCTGTTTCAAAAATAATCTCCAGTTCTAACATGATATTAAAATACCGCCATATGTTTTCACCAAAATCACATATCATTATACGATATGTTGAACCTACATCCAGAACTTGGCCTTAACTTTTAATTGTTTAAATTCAAGCTCTCTCTTTCAGAGTAATAACATTGTTATTCTGTTTCAAATTAATAGAAAATCCATTCCAATTAAAATGTAAAAGTTTCTCAACATTAGCATTTAACTGAAAAAATTTCCTTTTAAATGAGTTATAAATTCTAGTATAAATGGTTTTATTTAAGGCCTCTGATACCACAGGGGGGTTGGCCTGATTAGTGAAATTCATTCTGATTTGTATGACATGTCAGTGCTTTTGCTTTCCGAGGCCTTAAATATGAGCCTTATGAAACTTTTCATAGGAAGAGGGCTACATTCAAGTATCATAATGGCTGAAATTCTAGAAAATTCCCAAGCCCGCACCCTAGCAAATGAGCATGCAGAAAGCGCAAATGCAACATTCATTTTCAGTTGTTGAACAGTAGCCGGAATCAAACGCATGACTTTACACACCAAAGCGATTGTGCTTCACTAGCGCATAGGAAGACTTAACTAGCTTCTTTTGTCACAATACAGGGTCTGTGAGCGTCATCTGAAAGCTGTTGCAAATCTTTCCTTAAACATAAATTTCATGTTTTGACTTCCTGTACATATTGAGCCGTATTCACGTGTCACCAGGAAGAAAACACAAAAAATTGCTCTTCTCACATATCCCCAAAGAACACTGCTTGCAGAAAATAGAAAATCATCATCTATAACACATTTTTCCCGAAAGGCGGGTATCGAACCCGGGAACTTGGCTTCCAACAAGCGTGGGGCTACTATCAGACCATGATGAGCAATATTTAAATTAATAAAGTTGCAAATATTCAAGGAAAAGTTAATAGTTTTGAAACCGGAAATGGGACTTTATTATCACTTCGAAGTTAGTCACTGAATTTTACATTATTTTTGTCCTTAAAATATCTTTTCTATAACATTATTTTTGTCTTTAAAATATCTTTTCTATAAGATTATATTTGAAGAGATATAACTTTAAAGAAAATTTTTTAATTATATTTTGTAGACATAGATAAGCAAATATAGTTTACTTTAGTATCTGTGTGTGTGCTTATGTCATTCAAACTTTTAAACTTCAGTATTTTGCTTTTTAGGTGGTATATATATAACTGAATGTTTCATTTATCAAATTTTATTCTATAAAACAAGAAATTGAGGAAAATGATAATAAAGTATACATGTTTTAAGATTAACTTTTTTTATATTATTTACATATGGTGTTTGTGGTATTAATTCTTATTATAATAAAACATTTTTTTAATATATGCAGTTACATATTATATACAGCTTTGAAATTAAAAATTAATAAAATTTAACAAATTGGGTTTATCGATTTGGCAACAAGGGAAACATCTACCTAGCAGTATCAATGTTAAGAAATGTACCAAACTTTATAGCAAAAATAAGTTGTATTTCACTTAATACTAAAGAAATTAGAATATAGATATGAAATAAAAATATCAGTAACAAAAAGTTTTTAGTGAATCAAATCAGATTAGCATTTATCCTGTTTCTATATAATATTTGGAAACAATCTCTGACTTAGATGTGATAGTTTATTTTCGATGATTCAGTGTCGTAAAAATGTGATATTAAATGGCAAACATACTTTGAAAAGCAAATGTAAAATTGAGCAGAGAGCTTTTAGTTCATAGAAAACATAAAGTGACGTCATAAAACATCCATTTCCTGATAGTTATGCATGAATTTTATAGTTAAAGAGATCAAACTCTTTGTTTAAAATAGTTAAGAAATTTGTAAAGGATACATTTTAATTTTATTTTCAGATATAAATATTGCTAATATAAATTCTGAATAATTTAAAAGGATTCAATCATTTGGATGGGGTTAAACTATCGATAAAAATATAGGACAATGAATTATTTTTATTTGCACATCGTTGCCATCTAGATTTATACATTAAATGTTTAAAGAATTCTTAAGTCAGTAAATAAACTATTTTTTTTTTCGATATTAATTCTCACATTGTAATGATACTTAATATATTCTATACTAGCTGTACCCGCCCGGCGTTGCCCGTGCATTTAGAAAAGGCAGATAAGTGAATAGCGCAGGAATAGTAGTGTAGGACATGTAGACAGTCTCTCTCTCTCCCCCCCCTACACACAACATTCCCCGTCGATAAAAAGGAACAATATATCCTAACCATGAGCCATCTGTTAAAAAATTAGTTTAAATGAGAACAGACCTCATATTAGCACATGCTAGGAAACCGTAGTCATGTGGTTATAATCATTGGTCTGAAGTTTAAAGAAAAGTAAAACATAAAAAAATTCAAAATCAAAGATAGGAAAGAGTTGAAAGGGAAAGATAGAGAGTACAGTACAGAAAAAATAAAAAGTAACGAAAACATGGATGAAATAAAACATCCTGCTTACAGGAAATTTGGAGTTGAGAACCAATTAAATTTTTAATTTAAGTGTAAGTTAAACTTAGATGACAATGAATTAGAAGAGGAGAGTGTTTGTGTATGTTTGTGGAGCTCGGTCTGGGGTCGCAAGGGACCCTTACCGATTAATGTCTGTTGGTACTGTAGCACTGGGAAGCAGCACCATTCGGATTATTGCTCATGCTCTCAAGAGAGCACTAAACAATAACATCATCATTTAAAGCATGACAGTCAGAGTTAGTTTGGGAGAGTGGCAATAATTTTTCTTTAGATTGTCCTTTTCGTTAGAGAGCCTCGGGATAAACTATATTTAATGTTCTTCCATTCGGAGCTAAGATGTGTAGATTATCGACATTACCAACTCTTGAACAACCCACGTACAGTTGACCATGGGAGAAACACGGCTTACGGAGGTCGAGCCCTACAACTTTGAGAGATTGTCCTTGTGCCTTATTAATGCTCATCGCGAAACTCAAACGAACAGGGAATTGTAGACGCTTAAACTGAAACGGGAGATCGGAAGGGATTATAGGAATTCTTGAAATAAACACATCTTCGCCTGCAGCATGTCCGGTCATGATGGTGGCTTCTATAATATTTGGCATCAGTTTCTTGATAGAAAGTCTTGTTCCATTGCAAAGTGCAGGCGGATCCAGATTCCTGAGGAGAATTATCGGTGCTCCAACCTTCAAGTCCAATATGTGGGAGGGTACTCCAGGTGGCTCTAATTTGTTGAGAAACTCTGTCGTATAGTTGACAGCCTCGTCAATATTGCATGTCGTGTCTATAGATTTGTAAATATGAAGAGTTCCGGGTAAGTTCTGTAAAAGTTGCTTGTTGATAACACTGACGGCTTCGTTTGTTGGGGCAAGAATTGCTCTTTCGCACAGCCATGCGTGATCAGTGAAGTGGTGAATCACATTCGGAAACACAGCCTCTTTCAGTTCTTCTTCAGTAGTCACAATCCTTCCAATGCCTTGCATCGCTACATATCCATCTTCATTTTCTGAAGTAAGGGTTCCATTTCCTAGTTTCAGTAGATTATCTGCAAACTGCTGGGCAGAGGGATCACCGTTGAGATGAACTCGCATGTTAGTCGATAATCCAAGTGTTTGAATGCCATTCCAGATGTAAGAATATTTTATGCAGGCCTGCATTTCATCTGCCCTCGTTCCACGTGGAATAACTGGTAGCGTCTGTCAAAAATCGCCTGCCAAAACCATTACGACGCCTCCCATTCTGTCATTGTTCCATCTGAGGTCTTTCATGGTGACATCTAATGCTTCGAATGCTGCTTTGTGGGACATGGTACACTCGTCCCAAACGATGAGCTTGCAATCCTGTAGAACCTTTGCCTTTCCTGAATTCCTTGGGATGTTACACGTTGGAGTCTCTGTGCTTGTCAGATTTAAAGGTAACTTGAACGCCGAGTGAGCAGTCCTACCACCTGTCAAGAGTGTAGCAGCAATGCCGGATGAAGTGACAGCCAGGGCAATCTCATTTCTGTGCCGCACCTTTGCCAAAATAAGGTTGATAAGAAACGTCTTCCCGGTTCCGCCTGGAGCATCCAAAAAGAATATACCCCCTTGCCTATCAAAAACTGCTCTAGTAATCTTGTCAAAGGCTTCTTTTTGGTCTTGGACCAATTTAGGCTCATTCTCCTGTATATAAGCTGCGAGCACATCCATGTTATAACTTCGTTCTCTAATTACTTCACTGGAGATGGCAGAATCGCTGTTTCTGTTAGGTTGGGGAAGTCCAAAGCTTTTCAGGTTCAATCCTCCTAGAGATATTATCTTGTTCTCAATGTAGATTAGGGCTCTGTTAAAGATGTCGTCATTGTAGTCCAGGTCCATATTCTGCTGCTGGATCCTTGCTTGATGCAGTATGTCTTCAGACAGGTTCTCCCTGTGGTTCATCCATAACTGTTCAGGGCCCGACATGGAGCACGTTTGAAGCATTACAGCAAACAGATTACGCATCATCTTGGGTGATCGAGATGCAGCTGCTTCTTCTAACGCCGTGTTCCAGTGTTCGTCATTCTCCAGAAGTCCTTGAAGTTGGCAGGCCTCTTTGAAAGTGTTGCAGACTCTTCCTTGAACGATTCTCAAATCCGTGAATGATGTTGGGCCTCTAACTTCATGTAGTAATAGGCGAAGGTGGAAGCATTCGGAGTTGTTGGGATGGACGGTGTAGACACGGCCAAGGGCATCAGTAGACCTGATTCCTGTTTCTTCTGGAACAATTTGTCCTTGTTTACGGCGGTTCCAACTCTTGTTCATGCTGTTCCATGTGTAGTACTTTGGAATTTGGTTGTAAAGTAAATTGCGAGCAAAGTTATCTTGGGTGCACAGCTTGAAGAAAGATGTGAGCGTTGTTTCCTGGGGTGCCTGAACCCGTTCAGCAGCATTTTCTTCAGTGAAGTACACTCTCTGGCCATTTTCAAGGTGGACGCTTAGATGAACGACTGTGGGATGACGTTCGTGGATTAGAAAGTTGAGTATTCTCCACACTGCTTCATTGCTGCTAATGTATCTTCCCATCTCATATTGATGAATTTCATTCAGTTCATTGGCTCCACTGGTGACATCAAATACAGCCATGTCGGATCCTTTATTGACATACTTGCATACATACTTTATGGACTTGACAGAATTGCAGTACTCAACGTTGATATGTGCGTTAAAAATTTTGGATAGTAGTGGACAGTAAGGAACGATCCAGGCATTGTCCACCGAAACTTCTGATCCTCGTAGATTGATGCTTGCTGTAAAACCTCCATCTGCAGGGCTTCTACGACGATACAGTGGATATCCGTCTTGTCCCGTCTGCGTCTCTTTCAAGAACTGGCGAGGGAATCGCTTCGTGCAGACTCCATCCTTCATACAAACAGAGCGGGGATTTATGCGTCCGCAGGGGCCATGCACCATTTGTTTCGTGACCGTGGTAAAGAGGTCTGGGTCTTCTTCTGGATCCGTGATTTCTGCCCTGATGAAATCATCGACCCTATGGACGTGCAAGGTGTCTTTCAGCCAAACCAGAATGTGGGCGTGAGGAAGTCCTCTCTTCTGCCACTCTATCGTGTACATGTAACATCGAGTATCACCAAAAATCTTCGCCTTTGTGATAAGACTGATGAGTGCCTTTTGCTTGAGATGAAAGACTCTTGCCAACAAATCATGGCGATACTGGGGCTTTTGTCCATCGAAAAGTTCTTCTTGTATCTCTTTCCAGTTGGGGTTGCAGGTGAAGGTGATGAAAAGGTCCGGTCTACCGTAGTTTCGCACATAGGTCATCGCATCTTGGGTCCTTTCGTGCATGTACCTGGGCCCCCCCTGTAAAGCTGGACGGTAAAATAACTAACTGTCCCATGTCAGCAACATTTCCATCATTCATAACGGCATCCCTCAAATGGGCATATTGTTCCACTCTCAACGTCTTCTGGTTCAATCGAATGTATCGCAGCCTTTCGGATTCAATCTTGGCATACATGTCCACAATAAACTGATGAAACAGGTCTTTGCTTCGCAGTAAAATGTTGAATGTTGAGGAGCGCATCATGATCCTGTAAGCGTAAAAGTCCATTGCAGAAATCTTCTTTGTTTGTGGCATTCCCGTAGTTGGATTTGTTTGGCGCAAATCAAAATGATAACCATCTTCCCCCTGCCAAAAGAGAAGTGGGTACTGTAGTGCATCGTAAGACCTGTGGGTATCGGCAATTCTTCTGATGGTGCCACTCCTTTCTTCTAAAACTATGTCTCTTGCCCCATGCTGTTCTCCAACCATTATTACAGCCACTTCTGATGATGTCGGAGCGTTGAACCGCCTTTCATGCTCACCGCGTGGGGTTTTGTCGGCTAAAATAAGGAGTTTTAATTTAGGACTGATCTTTTCCATGGCCGATTTGAAGCTTTGGACGTAGGAGTTTTCATGATGAAGCATATATTGCAACTGAAGTACTATGTCCTCTCTGGTTTCTGGAACATTCCTACAACGTTTCTGCGCCTGTTCTGTTCTGTTGGCAACGAAATAAACTTGCATAAATTTGGGCTCTTCATTTGGTAGGGGATGTAGACTGCCAATGCGATGATAAACTTAACCCTGAAATTTAAATGTTGGCATGTATCCAGGCTCTCTAATTTCTTTTGTTGTGCCGAAAGAGGTCATTTGGAAACAGGAATTGTAGCGTCTGATATTAGCTTGGAAGTGTTTGTCCTGTGAAGACTGGCCAATGAGGAAAGTGCGTAGGGGCTCAGGAGGATCTATTAACGGTGATAATCGAACTTTTCCTCCACTGCAGCACATACCTGGGGCTTCACCTTTCCATTTCTTCGCCTCACAGTGTTGGCAAGTTTGCGACATTGAGCCGATGAGACACGAAGGATGAGTAGCATAATCAGATGATGGTTCATAATCGAATGCCGCATTTTCTAAATGCCTCCAGAGACGCATTCGAGCAGTAGTTGTTGCAATTGTAACTCTCTGCAGTCTTGAGTTTCTCTCTGGGGTGTTTTCTTCCTCTCTTCTTCTTTGATTAATTTCTCTCACCTGTTGCTGTCTTGAGTTTCTTTCTGGGGTGGTTTCTTCTTCTCTCCTTCTCCGACTTCTTTCTGCGTCCTCTCGCTGCCTTGATTCTCTTTCTGGGGTGGTTTCTTCTTCTCTCCTTCTTCGACTTCTTTCTGTGTCATGTCGCTGCTTTGCTTCTCTTTCTGGAGTGGTTTGTTCTTGTCTCCTTCTTCGACTTCTTTCTGCATCCTGTCGTTGTCTTGATTCTCTTTCTGGGGTGGTTTCTTCTTGTCTCCTTCTTCGACTTCTTTCTCTCTCTTGTCGCTTTTTATTTTCCAAGCATTTCTTTTTTCGAGGGGGCTGCGGCATATTTCTTCTAAAATCTGAAAAGCAAAAGGTAAGCAACCAACAGAAGAATGATTACACAAACTGAAGAAAACGCTACAATAAAGAAATCAATTGTTATAATCGAACGTTATTTGAAAATAAATAATAGCAACACGATCAGTGAGTCAAAAAACCATGATTAATATTTATTAAGAAACAAAAAGTTTATAAAATGCAATTCTGAAAAAAAAAAAAAAAAGAAATTAATGTGTCATGAAAACAGCAAACTAAAGCTACAAAAAAAAAATGAATTGTAATTAATCGATTTAATGTATCGTTAAAACAGCAAACTAACGTTAGAATAAAGAAATCAAATGTTACAATCGAACGTTATTTGAAAACAAATAATAATATCAGTGAGTCAAAAAAACTGCGATTAATATTAATTAAGAAGCAAAAAAGGAAGAACAAAAAGTTTATAAAAAAATGCTAATTAAGAAACAAAAACTTTATAAAAAATGCAATTCTGAAAAAAAAAATTTAATGTGTCATCAAAACAGCAAGCTAAAGCTACAAAAAAGAAATGAATTGTTATGAATCGATTTAATAAGTTGAAAATAAATGATAGCAACAAATCACAATAATAGCAACACCATAATGCAAATTAAGAAACAAAAACTGAAGAACAAAAACTTTATAAAAAATAAAAAAAAACCGTCTGATTTTTTTTCCCCAACGGATATATGAATTCGAAAGTTGCTGTTATCTCAGAAGATATTGAAATTAAGAAAAAGCCGTAAGCGAAAAAGATGTTTATTTTTTAAAGCTCTTTCCAATGATATAACATTTGTGTCAGTACAATAAAAAAAAAAAAAAAAAAAAAACGGAAAATTTTCCAAAAGATGGTCGCCAGCATTGTTTCTGAAAAGGAACTGGTACAACCCCTGAATCAGCTATCGGCGAGTAGCGATCTCGAGAAGAAGTTTTATAAATAATTTTTTTAAAATTTTTCTAATTCAAAAATCGAAAATCGGGCTTCGAGGTCTGGTGGCCAGCCCCATCTTAGCGAGAAAAAAAGGCGCCAAAAACAGGTATTTTGCTTGGCGAGAAAAAAAGTCGCCAAATATCTGATTTGGGGGGAGTATATCAAAGTAGTTCCCATTGCAAAAATTAAGAAAAACAATAAAATCTCTTGGCTCAGATTTACTGTACGGTCGCTCTTGGCGTGATTTTCCAAAGTTGGCGATAAATAACATTTTCTGACAATCCAACTAATTCTGATTAATCGCAGATGAAGGATTCCTGCCAATAAAAAATGGGAGATTTTGACAAACTGGGAACCAACCAATGAAAAATGGAATATTTTACTTATTTTCATACTTCACTTGTGCAGATTGGCGAGGTTGGCAAGATTTTTGGCGATTTTTTAAAAAATCGCCAAGAGCGACCGTACAGTAAATTTTTACCAATCTCTTTTTTTCCCCCCCCTTTGGTTGCTATGTTAAACCGTGTCCGTTGCGATGGCTTACATGGTATTTATTTTGATAAATCAAATCGAATCGACAAATTTGAAGTCTTCGGCATTTGTAATTCGAATGTTGAGTATAATACTTCACTTATTGTGGTTTTGGTGATAGAAAGATTTCAGATTTTCGTTTTTCATTTTTATTCTAATTCAAATAAAAAAAAGTTTGATTTCTTGTAGATTTTCTTAATAACTTTGCTTAAGGAATCAAGTATTTTTGTTCATTTTCTATATTTATTTAGTTTAATGATTTTAATTAGAAATATTTTATATAAATTAAAATTAGATGTAAGTTTGATTTCCTAACGATTTCTTATTAAAAAGTTTAAGTGTATCTAATTAATTCTTCAAAGTTTTTATTTGCTTTCAAGAATTTGAGAAAACTTGAATGATAAATAAACTGCTATTCGTTTGTGCTAAAATGAATAATAATTAGAATTTCCTGAAGAATGTATTGAGTCAATAATATAGTATGAAAATGGGTACTTCTTCATTTCACCGGTGCAAGTTATAAAGTCGCCAAATGGCATTACTATGCGTAACAAAAAATCACAAAATTTCTGCTTTTTCCATCATTAACTTTCTGTTTTTTCCAAACATTTTAAATAAAAAAAAATATTTTTACAAAATAAAATTTTCAATTAACATTAAATGAATTAAATTAATGGTACAATCCTAGGAGACAGGATTCAATTTGTCACCAAAGATCCCATACCTTTGGTGACAAACGGGAAAAAAAAGCGTCCAGGCAGAACGAAATGGCAAAATAAGAATTCTAGAAATCGTTACGTTTATCGTATCTAGTGTATCAAAGTAGGATTACCAAGAATGACAAAATTTATAACCAACTAAAATTATTCATGCCAAGGACCTAAAGCACATTTTAACCTAAGATTCAAAACACTGATGACAATTTTTCGACATAATGCAAATGAATATCTAGATCCGTTGTAGAAAAAGTCCTTAATAGGTGAAAATGCGCTTTAGGTCCCCTACTTGGCGCGTTTTCAAAATCGCCGATGCCATGGCGGAAATTCTACGGCTATTTCAAAGTGAAACTTAATTAGCGACCAATGAAAAGACTAAAACAAAAGGATAATTAATGAGCATGAGTGAAAAAGCGCATCAAATTCGCGAGTTGGTGAAGTAGGGGAACTAAAGTGCAATTTAACCAACAAAAGAATATGGAATTAATTTTATAATACACACATACACAATCAGCCAGTTTAACAATATAAAATTCCAAACACGAAAAACAAAAAGCATCATACTTATAACTTAAATGGGATAAAAAGAAATTATTGGCTGTATCCCAGTGTACGGTGCGCTATTTTTATACAATTAATATAATTATAGAATATACAATTAATATCATTATATAATATAAAATTATATTATTTTATACAAATAATATAATTTTATACATTATTATATACAATTAATTATAATTGTATATATGATTACCGTTGTATATATGCGTACCGTATAAGGAGCGTACCGTTCACTGGGAATTAACCGAAATTATTAAAGGCGGAAAAAATTATAAGGGTAAGTAAAGTCCAAATTTTAAAATGCAAAATTAAGATTTCATCTTGATTATTATAAGTTATTCTCTAAAACATAAATAATAACATTTTATCACTCACTTATAATTTTGGCTTCATTTTTTTTTTTTTTTTTTTATTCTTCCATAAAAGCTGATCTTCTACTTTGTAGGTGGAGTTTTTTCTTCCCCAGGTTTCTTTTCTCCTGGTTTTCCTCCTTTATCATCAGGCTGTCCGGGTTTTTTTCTCACCAGGTTTTTCTTCAGGCTTTTTAGGATCCATTTCTTCTTCCACGGGAATTAAATACTCAAATGAAAATATGTGATGAATTTTTTGCTTTAAGTAAACTATGCAGTAACGCAGCTTATCAAATCAAAATTAGAATGTGAAATTCTGCAAATTGTCTCACTTCACTCGCGTATCATATCCACGTAGCACCTTCTCACGTGGATGTTCAAACCAGCCTTTACAGTTTTAAATAACTGTAGCAATTTTTACTTCTGGAAACGTCTAGAAATTTCTGTAAAGTTTGGCATAGAGGGCGCTAGTTTCTCAGTTAATAGGAAAATGGTTCCTATCATAACTTACCGCTGTTGTACTTCTTACATGTTTATATTATTGCAGACTAATACAATAATATTCCATGTTTTAAAATTGATGTCGGATTTAATATTGATAGCAATCAAAACATTAATTTATATTCAATGAAACTTACTACGTTATAGATAAACTTCGATTCAAATTAAAGTTATTTCATATTGTAAGTGCGAATGATGAAAACTTTCCGAATTTCAGTAAAAGAAATCATTATAATCATAGAGGTTGCCTTTGACTAAATTTTTAGTCAAAAAGGGAATAGTTATCCGAATTCAGCGACATTAAATGAATGAAACTTTTATTTCTTTTTTTCCAGTTAATAACAATCATGTAAAAATAGGGGAAATGGCGGCATTTTTAAACAACCAAGCTAACAACATTCAAATTAGGAATATACTTTATGGTGCCTCTTTGATTCTCGCAAAGTTGTAATCGCGATTGATCGCCAAGCCGGGCAAACCCCAATCATATTCCGATAGCAACAGGGGAATTCATTGTCTGTGCCAACAAAAATCGCCAATAAAAACGATAGCCAAACAAAAATCGCCATGTTTGCCAAGGGGCCACCTTAAAGTATAGTTTTACCATAATTTGACATTGGTAACGAACAAATTTCAAATGGACAGACAGACACATTACACTTGCTTTTATTATCTATCTATAACCCCGGAATCAGCTATCGGCGAGCAGCGATATCGAGAAGAAGTTTTATAAATTATTTTTTTAAAATTTTTCTAATTCAAAAATCGAAAATCGGGCTTCGAGGTCTGGTGGCCAGCCCCCTTGTGCTTCCGTGTAAAAAATTCCAGGTCCCTGCGTGCGATAGATTTGGCTGGAGAGCTCGGTCAGACGGACAGACACATTACACTTGCTTTTATTATTATAGATAATTATAATCATGCATCATTGAACTTGTGTTTAACATAAATTTCTTAAAATTAAACATGTTTAGAATAGATCTTAATTATATTTTTGCTTACCTTTGTAAATGGTAGTAATTATAAATTATAAATGAGTGTAAAATTTATTTTATATACTAATTTATTTAAAGTAACATGTGTACATGTGATTCTTAATTATTCATTGGGTTTAGTTGATTTAATTTATTAAGGATATCAAAAAAAATAACGAAGCATATTTCACAAAAAATATATATATTTAAATTATGTACATAATATTGTGTTTCCATATTATGCGACAAAACTCTACTTCAATGATATTGAAAATTTTTTTGGCTCAACCCAATTTTATGGATTTTAAAATGTTGCCTCACACAAATAAAAAGTTTACTTTAGAAGTTATTTGCTTACCTATAATGCAATGAGTTAGTATTTTTTAAGTTTATAATAATAATTTTGATAGTAAAATAAGAAATAATAGAAAAGATAATACAAAATGACAACCCTAAAACTATGTTATTTAAAGCACTGAAAACGCCAAGGTTATTAGAAATTAAATTTTATTGCCAAAATGTATCGCCAAACTTTTTTGCCAAACCAAAAGGTGCACTTATTTAGACCGAACCCAAAATTATATAGACATTTAAATCTTCCTTGCCGATTTAAACTAATCATAAAGTGGATGTTATAATTTATTTATTGCTTGCATAAACAATCCAATATTAATATTTAATGTGCTTTACTTGCTACATGAATTAAATTTATATTTTCTTAATGATTAAGTATTTACTTTTTAATAGCGGTGTCAAGAGAGACACATCTCAAATAACATATAAAATAACCCATCCCACTAAGATATTGGCCAACATTTTCTTTCCAACTGCTCACTGAAGAGCTCATCCCACTGACAAATGGACTTGTTTTGGATGGGTGGACAAAATTGTATATTCAACTTTATTTGTGAAAACGATTATTTGTTTAACTCGCAGACCAATCATAAGTAAAATAAAGTGATGTATACATTATCTCAACTGTAATAAAAGAAACAATCACTTTATGGCTAAAAATAATATAATGTGTACTACAAAAACAACAATACATTTATGAAGGGATTCATTTCAATGTAATAATAAGAATACTTTTAATGAGAAATTTGTGCTCGGTGTTTTTTGACAACTTAATTTAAATTGGATCTTAAAAAGGCACAATGCTATTCTCATCATATATTTAACATTTCTATCTTTTTTATGGTGGTAAATACTGAAAATCCGAATTCACGCAAATTCCTAAAATAACTGTCCTAAAATATCGGCATGAATTTTTCGGACAACCCAATTTTACTCGCAATAAAAAAAGCACACATTTCTAAAATTTGGTGGCCTGGCATGTCACAATGGTAGAAAATCATTGCTCTATTCTGTGGTCTAGCTCAAACCTTACGTGTCCCAGCATGTCTCTATAAATGTCTACCACCGTAACTGTTAAGCGATACTTGACAACAATGAATGATTTTCGAGCACGGTAGTATACATTGTCTCTCTCACATATTCTCAAATAAAAATATATTAAATTTTAATATCAGGAGACCTAATGCGCCATCTTCGTAGAAGACAAAAAAAATTTCACTTGAGGAATCATCATTTTGCATTGTGGCTGTTTTGCGACGAAGAGGAACTGCTGTTACTCAGACAATATCTTCTCAACTACGAAGGGTTTCCTGGCTGAGCCTCATATACCTCTACATCTTGCCAGGACCTTGGAACATTTGTTTAGAGCATAATATTGTTATTATTTTATTCAAATATTTCATTTCTCCTCGCTGTGGCGGAGTTTTGTTATGTCTACAGTTTTCATTTTCTAAAAGTATATTACAAATCTATGTTAATAAATCTTGTATATTTAATTTGCCTCGAGCTTGTTTACAACTTTAGAGTAGGGACACTCGTAGTGGCATTGGCATAACTTGATTTGAATTTCTAAGTCCTTAGATAACCTCTACAGCATACATTTATTATCTTCGTCTGAAGTAACAGCACAGAACGAGTCAACAAAACTTTTACTTTTTTATTTGCTAAGCAAAGAATCTTAAAGTAAAGTTCTCTTTCTTAAGTCAAATGCTTTTTCTTTGTTTAAATAAAAACGGTTATTTATTCCTTATTTATGGTATTAGGGCCAAATCTCACAAGGAATCCTTGGTAATTATTTTATATATACTATTTATTTTATGATTATATTATCAAAATCCCGATTATCTTAAATTAATTTATGTTAATAAGAGAATGAAGGAAAGAGTTAATTTTGTACTTAATAAGAAGAAAAGCACCTTAAAAGTTCTTTAAAGCTGTATTTTAGAATTCAGTACTTCAAGTGAAAAAATCATTTGCTTCTTGGATTAGGAGCAACAATTTTTTTCAAACGTATATTCCACAAAAGTATATTCCTGTAGTTTAGAAGTTGGAATCAAGCAGAAGACTCCCAACTTCAGCCAGATTAACCCTCGACGTATCATTCCACTTGGAAGACAATGTGGTCATAACCTATTTTATATGCTACAGGTTTCTATTAGTTAATAAATGTTGATTCTTTGATTCCTTTATATTTTAAACTCACATCTTTCCAAAAATGATCACCATACATTTGCTCATAATCTGTCAGAAAATTAAAAAAATGAAAAAAATCTATTTAAGTATTAGTATTTATAAATTAGAAATAAATTAAATAAAAACTAAAATGTATTTATATATTAATGAAATAATTACAGAGGATTTCTTGAAATGTAAGTATTTTTAATTCAAGAAACCATCCGTTATTTTCATAAAAATATCAACAAGTTTGGTGATAAATCTATTAGTTTTCTAATCATTTCATCAGATGTATTAAAAGATTTCAAATAATAAACGTATCAATTTTGTAACAGTGCATGACAAATGCTTACTTCTCATAATTTTTCACCAAAATACTTTGTTCATATATGTTTATTCCAAGTCCAAACTATAACGAAACTTTCTATTAGAGAAACAAATAAATCTTGAAATGAAAAATATTTTTCTTCCTCACATATATGAAAAAGTCCTGTTGAAACTTATATTGATAAAAATGCAACAACAAATGTTTTCCTCTGAAAACAATTATTTTTTAAAAAAATACTTTTTTTTGTCACAGTACATTTATTTAAATAATTTTGATAGAAATAGTTATTAAATATCAAGTGCTTTTGTACAAAAATTCTATTTAATTTAGGCTTACATTTATGAAAGAAATAATTAACTCAATTATTGACTCATAAATGCCTGATGAAATCTACAATGACTCTCAACTACTAGAAGTTCGAGAAAGACTCAAAAAATAAATGGGGTGAAGACTTGTTCAGACGGAGATTTTTAAAGGGCGCTTTAGGGAAATAAAAGTCATGCCAAATCTGGTCTCTTGGCTGAGTCCCAAGTGTGATCTCAGTACCCTTAAACTTTCAGAAAAATTTTATGGTAAGTGAAGTAAAACGATACTGTCTCCGATTTTCGTTATCCGAGTTTTAAGAACAAAAAGTTTATATATTTTCGAAGGTTATCATTTTTGACTCCATTGTTAAAGTATTCCAAAATTCCTATGTAATCTCACAGAGAAGGAAAAAGGATCATCAATGAAAATATAAAGATTTTTCAGGTGTTGTTTTACAAACTAAATTTCTGATGTTTGTTACTTCAAAAAATGAATAGGGTAGATGTTTTAAATAATTTTTAAATATTTTTTTACTATGATGAGTAATCGAATAGTAAATAATTCCAAAATTTTGAGCTCAGGTACTACACAATATCATAAAAAATAAGGTTGGCCTTAATTTTTAAAAATTGGTTTTTAGGTTCAAAAACTAAACACTTTAAACAGGTGATAGATTTAAAAATTAATATTAATTTGGGGAAAAAGTAATCCATTATTTTTTTCGGTAGACGTCTGTAGTGATCGATATCTCGTGAGATATCTATCAAACAATTTCAGATTTATGCTCGTTGGAAAGGTGACATTTGACACTAAAATATCCTCTTGCGGTTTTTTGTTTGATTCATTCAGTTACAAGTACAAGGTTTTAAAAATGGAAGACAACAAACAGAAAATTCGATACATTTTCGTTTTTCTCTTGTAACGGCGAAAAAGATAGCCGGGTGGCTAAAATTGTGAAAGGTGTTGATCGTCCTATATAACAGTGCTCCGCAACCGGTGTGCCGCCGCTTGAAATTACACAATATATTTATTTTAATGCAATGTACTCTAATACAAATTTACAATTTATAAAAACGAATTGTATATACTTACTATATTTCAATGCAAAACCATAAATAAAATAACAATTGTTTAGCACTTGCTATAATGTATTCACACAATAGAAGAAATGGATGTCAATAGAAGTAAATAGAAGATGGACTCTGTAGATTAAATTTGCGAATACGGCTCTAGCTAAAAATGTCATCACTACCAATAGAAACGCTCCTAACCACCTGCACAATGTTTATATCGACTGTTCCTGAAAAATAGTGATTGCGCAGAATTCAATAGTCAGCAGACAGCTTTGTTTAGGATTTAGAACGAACCTAATATAATATTGTCAGTGTTAGATACGAATTTCTACTGGACACATACAACCAGATCACTTCTTACCCCTATAAATTAAATCGCAGAAGTTTATAAATTAACCATTCATGTTTGTTATTAACGTGATTTATTTTTGTGCCCATTTCAATATGGATAAATTTTTATTTGGAAAACAATTTACTTCTCGGGCAGAAGATGATGAACCTTGCACAAGCAGTATTGCTAAGAAAAGAAAGATTGTGAATAGAAAATACTCCGAAGACTACATTCGTTATGGCTTTTATTGGTGCGGCTATGAAGCGGCTCCGAAACCATTATGTGTAATTTGCAACGAACAATTAACAAACGACTCAATGGTGCCCAGTAAACTAAATCACCATCTAACTTCAAAACATCCGAATTGTGCTAAAAAGGATATATCATATTTTCAAAGGTTTTTGGCTCAAAATTTAAAACAAAAAAAATTTATGATGTCGACCGTATCTGTTTCCGATAAAGCATTAGAAGCTAGCTATTACATTGCAAAATTAATAGCTCGTGAAAAGAAACCTCATACTATTGGAGAAAAACTTATTAAACCAGCATGTATGGAAATTGTGCGAGTTATGCTTGGACCTAAAGAGGTTCAGGAAGTGAGTAAGGTTTCACTGTCAGCTGAAACTATTAAATGACGTATTGGCGACATGTCAACAGATATTTTGAACACGCTTATTTTGAAATTGATCGCAGCTAACAATTTTGTTCTTCAAATTGACGAGTCAACGGATATTAAAAATCAAGCACAATTAATTGCAATTGTACGTTTTGTTGACGAAGATTGCATAAAAGAAAATTTTTTATTTTGTAAAAAACTTTCCGAACGAACTACTGGAGAGAATATTTTTCGAGTAACTGATGATTTCTTCAAAATACATAATCTACAATGGAGTAACTGCATGAGTATTTGTACTGATGGCGCCGCAGCAATGACTGGTAACATAAAGGGTTTTGTTGCCTATGTAAAACAACAAAATCCGGCAATACAATTTACACATTGCTGTATACATCGGGAAGTATTGATGGTGAAGAATTTACCAGAAAAACTTTTAAAAACTATGAATAAATGCATCAAAATTATAAATTTTATTAAATCAAGAGCTTTAAATACAAGAATTTTCGAAATGCTTTGTGAAGAAATGGGTTCAGAACATAAATCTTTATTATTTTATATTGAAGTACGTTGGTTATCCCGAGGAAAAGTGTTGGCTAGATTGTTTGAACTTCGCTGTGAAGTGCATCAGTTTTTACTAAATCAAAATATGCCCGAACTCGGCCAGCACTTCGAAGATAACAGTTGGATCACCAAACTTGCATATGGCTGACATTTTCGACCATCTTAATGAACTTAATAGAAAAATGCAAGGTCCGAATGAAAACTTATTAACCTGTTCCGACAAATTGCAAGGGTTCAAAAATAAACTGGAACTTTGGCAGAATGAACAACTCTTTACAACCGTTTCAAAGGGTTCATAATACAATAATTGAAAACAGGCAATTAATTATCGATCTGGCCCAATCCCATTTAACAACACTGGAAAAAAAATTCGACTACTATTTTCATTCGATTAAAAGTGAAGAATATGATTGGATTCGCAATCCTTTTGCAACTAATGCAAAAAAATTTGTTGATGCATTTTCTCTTAAATTTAAAGAAGAGTTTATTGAACTGAGTAACGACGGGACGTTAAAACTACATTTTGGAGAAGTTCCATTGGATGTTTTCTGGATTTCGGCTAAGAATGAATATCCTCAAATTTCAAAACAGGCTATTTCAATTTTAATCCCCTTTTCAACAACATATTCATGCAAACAAAGCTTTTCGACACTTGTTTTAATTAAAAATGATAAGCGGTCTTGCTTAAAAAATCTCGATCAAGAACTTCATGTTGCACTATCAAATATCGAGCCCAATATAAAATACTTGTGTTCCTTGAAACAAGCTCAAGTATCACATTAATTACCCTTTTTGCCTATTTTTTTGTATTATTGTAGTTTTGTAATTAATTATATCTGTTATGTACATATAATACCGTAAATATGTAAAATAAAACGAATTAAAATATTAATTAATGTATTATTTTCTGATGTGTATACGTGTTGTTTTATTATATTTATACCTATTAAATTTGGTGTACCGTGAAAACCAGAAAAAGCTTTTGGTGTGCCACGAATAAAAGAACGTTGCGGAGCACTGCTATATAAGACTGTAACAACCAGTTGCGTACAATTTTTGTTTCGTCGATTCCGTTCGGGTATTTTTGATGTTAGAGATGCACCTCGCATGTGGATACAGCATCGTCGAAAATGTCTATAAAATATCAAAAATGATCGAAGTGAACCGCATGTCAGCAGTCGTAACGCGCAAGACCTAAAAATCTACATGAAAGCTGTTTTAAACCTTTTTACAAAGTGAAGCCAAAAGAAGTTACATAAAGTTCACGTAAAAATAATGGATTTCTTTTTTCCCGAACTAATATATTGTCTTTTATTATCCTTCAGCAGTTTCAAAATAATTAAAGTTTTGGTAATGTTTTTTTTTTCAATTTTCTTTTGTCTTATATATTAGATTAAGATTCTCTTATATTCATATTAAAACATCACTGTCATTGATTGATTTCTTTACCTTGTTATTCTAATATTTTGACCAACAGAGCTATAAAATTTAAGATTTAAGTTTCTAAATTTTTAAAAGTAAGGAGAGAAAAACTTTTATTTTTTTCTTTATAGCTAAATTAAATTTAAAGAGTTTTAACAAATTTGATAGTTTGTTCATTTTTAACTCAATAAAAACGTGTTTTAAATTTATTTAATTTAAAGTAATCTTCACGCACGTCAATAGATCTATATGAAAATATTTTTCATGGGTCACTACTTATACAAAAAATAAATATTAGTTGTCGAATAACAACATTAATGCATTACATTTTATATTTGTAAGATTTAACAAAAATAAACTTGTCCTGTTCGTTGAATGGAATTATTTTTCATTCTCATGTAAATTATTTATTCTTGCAAAATGTATTTCTTTTCAATACAGACGCATTCATCAGTAAAGGAAAGACATTTTTTTTATTTGCATGGTGTATTCGTTTGAATAAAATATCATGAATATAAAGTATATTGAAAAAAGTAATTTTTTTACTTCTATTTATGGATAAAGTAATTCAGGAACTGACTTTCAGTATTAAAATGGAATTTAGAATAAAAATGCTAACTCTAAAAACATTTCGCAAGTTCAGATAAAAAAAAATATAAAGTTCATATTTTTAAGAAATAAATAAATTATTTAAATATTGACATTTTTCATTCACAAATATTATTTTCCTTCAAAGTATTCTCTTATTTGAGAAAAAGACTAAATAAGCCTCTTTGTAAGTTTTACTTTCTTTCATCGTGTGACAGTACAAATAATTTATTAGATGCATTCAACGCATATTTATGACATAAATATCAGACTTCTTTCATAAAAATATAAATAGGAATAAAATGCATTACATTGAATGCAAATATTATGAATATTTATTTATTCGTGTCACTGAACTTTCCGGAAGAGAGTTCTAATATAGAAGTTTTGAAAATATCGAAAGCACAAAAAGCTTTAAGAGCATTATTTTTTTTAAAGACACTGCCATTTTTTGCATGTATTGCATTTCAGAAGCTAAATATTTAATATTTATTACAATATTTGTAAAATAAATGAATTTGTATGGTATCGTTCACTAAATTATATTCAGTCGATGAAAATTAATCGGAAAAAGTTACCTTAAAATTAAGTCACAATATTTCTCATGGTGTATTTTCACATATTGAAAATTAGAAATGGACTTGTTCAAAAATGCAAAATGTTTTGAAGCATTTATTAATATAAAATCATAATACTTATGACAGAGTTGATTAAAATAATTATAAATAATATTTTTACATATTTGGAAATTATTTACATAGAAATAAGAAATTAATAGAAAAAAATAAAATGTCTTAAAATAATTAAAAAGGAAAATTGAAATAATCACAAATAACTAAATAATTATAATAGGATTCTGGATGACAATCTGTGATAAGAATTATTTATTATAATCTGACAACAAAAGCATATGTACATCTTTTCACATAATCGAAAATAAACACATGGAAACTAGGAAATTATACATATAGAAATATTTTGAAACATTTATGAGTAACAGATGGAAGTAATTATGAACTACTTCTCGTTTAAATGGACAAGTTCCATTTAAATGTGAATTTTACGATAAAATTAAAGTTGTAACGGACATAGTAACAGCGCAACGGACCTAATAACAGCGCCCCCTCGCGGAGAACTAAGGAAGTCGAAGGCAGTCTGACAAAAGCAACAGGAGAGACAGGACGTCTCTTAAATGTGCCCACGAGTGTTACAATGTATATCAATGTTAAATGTTTTGTGTTGTGTGTGGTGTGTTGTAATGTAGGTTAATAAAAATAGTTCATGTACGATGACGAGCTTCATCATTCGGCAACATAAAGAAATTCACCACAAAAAAATTGGCGCCCAACGTGGGGCTTGTTTTGTTTGGCTCAGGTTTTAAGCCTAATCCTAGGTGCTGAAAACCGTCTAAGTGATAGGCACTGGAAAGTCCTTATCTTCATTAGCGGATTACTTCAAAGATAAGTAGATTTGTTTTGTTTTGATTTTAAATATCAAAGTGTACATTTTAATCTTTGCCACCCTGGCAGTAAAAGGAAATAATTCAGAATTTATATAATTATAAAATAGTTATTCAGAACATCTAGTTATTCAGAATTTATTAGTTGAAAATATTGCTGCCTCAAATATATTTATTATTTGATCTGATGTAAATGCACGAAAAAGAACTGTTTCGATTTATGTTATTTTGTATGACTCATGTTCGTATTCCTCTTAGTTGCTTTCCAAGCGAATGGTATTAACGAAAACAAAATTGAGTATTATTTCTTTCAATTAGATTTTTATTGTTTGTTTATTTTTGGTGTCTTATCATATAAATTTATTTTTTTTAAAAGGAAATAGCAGCGGTGAAGATATTAGAATTTATTCTTTGTATTTCTTGTAAATTGCATATATTTTAATGATATTTTGAACAGTATATAATGTGTCGAAAGCATTTAATATCTAGGAAATGTAATAAAATATTTCAGAATATTTAAAGAGTATTAAGCAAGTGTTCTTTTATATTTAATGCAAATGTTAATGTTTCATTGAATTTTTCTTGCAGTAAAGTGTTGCTATTTTGTATCTTTATTAGAATATTAATAGTTAATTTGTATATTGTGAAATATTATTGAAATTCAGGTTCATAGGACTCTAAAATACCAAGTAATATTAGCATTTTTAGGACATTGTTTTCTTTAAATAAAAATGGCATCATATTTGGGAAAAGGACGTAAAGAAGATCTCAGGCTTCTTGCACAAGAAATGGGGTTAGACGGGGCAGACGGTCTAAAGGTCCTAGAATTAAAAGATTTGATCACAAAGTCACCAAACTATGATGAGGACTTAGTAAAGAATATGTTAACTAATATCATCGAAGAACGAATCCAAAAAGAGAAATTGGATGAAGAAGCTGCTAATGCTAGCAAACTTGACAAGGAGAGAGCTTTTGAATTGGAACGTCTGAAACTACAACTTGAAAGCCAAAGGATCATCCAAAATACTGCAACAACTTCTAATGTAGTAAACAATCCACCAAAATTGGACCTACAAGGAATCCTCCCTCGATTCAATCCTGAAGAAGGTGACATGGCGATGTTTCTCAATCTTTTTGAACGCCAGCTGAAGTTTCTGAAAGTTCCTGAAGAAACTTGGGTTCCCTATTTGATTGGACGATTGCCAGCTGACGTAGGAAGGCTTATAGCCCAAGAACCAGAGGAAGAATTTAATGATTACAAGAAAGTGAAGATTATGCTTTTAAGAAGATTCAAATTGACTGCAGACAAGTATAGGCAATTGTTTTCAATGCATCGCAAAACTTCTGATCACAATTGGCGTGATTATTATTTTGAATTATCAAGTTATTTTGAGGGTTGGTTGTCTGAACTTCAAATTAAGGATTTTCAGCAGCTGAAAGAACTTATGATAGCTGATCAAATCAAGAAAAGAGTGCCTCAAGAAGTAAAAGAGCATCTTATTGATTTATGGCCTGATTTAAACTCACCCCTTGAGTTAGTAGAGAAGTTGGATACTTATGATTCCCTACGCATTAATCAAAAGAAGAACCTAGCTTCCTCCGATACAAGAAAACCTCCAAATACTCGACATGAAGATTCAAAACTAATGTTCAATAATAAGACATTTCGCTCTGAAAAAGTTAATAGGTCCAAGCCAATTAACAACTCTGAGAAACCAACGTTGACCTGCTATGGTTGTGGAAGACCAGGTTTCATTAAAACGAAATGTCCAACTTGTAATCCTTCTGCAAGTTTAGGTTCTACTCATTTCGACAAAATAGAAATTCATTCTTTACATACCCCTACTCAGAATTCTATTATTAACCTAACGATAAATGGCATATCGGGAACAGCATGTGCTGATAGTGGTGCAACCCATTCCATTGCTGGTGAAAGATTATATCAAATCCTTAAAGAAGAAGGATCTAAATTTGAGAAATCCTGTCTCACCATGACACTTGCTGACGGTACCCAGAAAGTGAGAGACGTTTACACAACCTGTGTAACTGTCGGACTTGAAGGTCGACATTTCTCATTGACCTTGATGGCTCTCCCAGATGCTAAAAGGAATCGTACCCTGCTTGGTACGGATTTTCTTGAGAAAACTGGCATAGTACTAAATCTTCGAGATCGAACTTGGTACTTTGATGATAACCCAAAGAAACGGTTCCAGTTTGCTGAAACTCTATCAGCCCAATCCTGCGACTTGAATGAAACTGCTACCCTAGCAAGCCCTCACCTACTTCGTTCAGACGAAGGTGAACAGTTAACTGAAAACCAACGCAAGCAAATGAATTCCCTCATTTCTCAGTATGAAAATTGCTTCCGTCCAGGGGGAGACCCGACACCTTTCATCGAACATCGAATTGACACTGGTGATGCTCCTCCAGTAGCTACTACGCCTTATCAACTTTCACCTGCCCGGAAAGACATCCTAAAGAAAGAGATCGAAGCACTTCTTGCTTCAGGTGTGATAGAAGAATGCGAATCACCGTATGCTTCACCCGTGGTTCTTATTCCGAAACCAAATGGAGAATTTCGTCTTTGCATTGACTATAGGAAACTAAATGCTGTTACCAAGTCAGATCAATACCCGTTACCATGAATGGACGATCTTTTACAAAGTGCAAAGCAAACTGCTTACATGTCGACAATAGATCTAAAATCAGGATACCACCAAATAAAAATGTATCCACCAGATAAAGACAAAACAGCCTTTGTTTGCCCATTTGGTGTTTACAGATTCACCAGAATGCCTTTTGGATTGAAAACGGCACCAGCCACTTTCCAGAGACTTATGGACCTTTTCTGCAATGGATTAAAGGTTAATACTTTAACATACTTGGATGATATTATTGTTATGTCTTCAACTTTCGAAGGACACTTAGAAGATTTGAAAGCTGTATTTGAACGACTCCAAAAGTTCAAATTGCATGCTAATCGTGCAAAATGCCATTTTGCTTGCTCGAAAGTCAAATATCTAGGACATTACATCACAAGTTCTGGAATAGAAGTAGACCCTGCTAAAGTGACAGCCATTGTCCAAATTCCCTCACCAAAGAATGTAAAGCAGTTACAGAGTTTTCTTCAAACATGTAGCTGGTATCGTCGTTACATTCCTAATTTCGCAGAGATCTCAAGGCCGTTGAGTAACCTTACTAAGAAGCGCTCCACTTGGAAGTGGGAACAGGAAGAACAAGCGGCTTTTGAATGTTTGAAAAAACGCTTGATTTCACCCCCTGTGTTGAAACAAGTAGATGAGACCAAACCTTTTATTCTCAGAACGGACGCTTCAAATTACGCACTGGGTGCAATACTAACTCAAGGACAAGGCCCTGAAGAACATCCAATCGAGTATGCTAGCCGCCTGCTAACATCAGCCGAAAGGAATTATACGACCACAGAACGTGAAGCCTTGGCAGTTATATGGTCTTTGGAAAGTTCCGAGGTTACATCGAAGGATCTCCAATAACAGTTATAACTGATCATCAGCCCTTAAGATGGTTACTAAGTCTCAAATCACCTACTGGTCGCCTTGCAAGGTGGGCGTTACAAATCCAATCGTATGATTTAAAGGTAGAATACATTACAGGAAAAGCTAATGTAGTAGCCGACATGCTATCCAGACCTGTGTGCAAGCATGAAGAAACAACCTGTAATCTATGCACTGTTGTCGTTGACTTACCATCACGAAGTGCACGTGACATCAGAACTGAACAACTAAATGACCCAGACATAAAGAAGATAATTGATTGTTTCGACAGTGGAACAAAAGATGAAAATTACATGAATTGGACCAACCGAGGATACATCATGTCTCAGGGAGTTTTATATCGTTACTCTCCAGAATCTGACTCGGAAGAGGCCCAACTGGTAGTCCCTGTTCAGGAACGAGAAAGAATCTTAAAAGAGTATCACGATTCCCCATATGCCGGACATTATGGTGCAGAACGCACTTTCTACAAAATTGCCTCTCGTTATTATTTCCCTGGAATGCGTTCATACATAACTCAGTACATAAAAAACTGTGCTGATTGTAATCGGTATAAACCTTCGAACCAGAAACCAGCTGGACTTCTGAGGACTCCGGTGTACTCTCAACGATTCGAAACACTTTCCATCGATTTGTTCGGACCTTTGCCTGAAAGTCCCAATGGAAAGAAATGGATTTTCATTGTGGAAGATTGCTGTACTAGATGGGTTGAGCTGTTTGCTCTCACCCAAGCCACAGCGAAAGAATGTGCAGTAACTTTGTTAGAAGAAGTAATATTACGATATGGTCTACCCAGGCGACTGATTAGTGACCATGGTTCACAGTTTGTGGGAGCAGTGATGCAACAACTATGTTACCTATTGCAAATTGATCAAGCTGTAATACCTGTATACCACCCACAGGCCAACCCTGTTGAGCGAAAAAATCGGGATTTGAAGCCAAGACTCGCAATCTTAGTTCAAGATCGACACGATCAATGGGAAGATAAGCTTCCAGTAATAAGGTTCGCCATGAACAGTGCTAAGTGTGATACAACAGGAGAAACTGCTGCTTACCTACAATTCGGTCGAGAAATGAGAACAATCGATAATGTGACAAACGACTTCAGAGCTATTGTAAACAACGAAAATTTTGTTCCCGAAATCACCCCATACTTAAAAAGACTGGCTAATATTTCTGCTGAAATAAGAGAAAGACTAGAAATGAAACAAGATGAAAGGAAGGTTTATGCAGATAAGCGACGCCGTAAAGCCGTTCAGTTTAAACCTGGTGATAAAGTTTGGGTAACTCTGCATCCCCTTAGCAATGCTGCTCGTAAGAAAACAGCTAAATTCATGCCAAAAAGAGACGGACAGTACGTTGTGGTAACCCAACGTTCTCCGACAACGTATGAAGTGGCCCATCCTGATAATCCTGAAGAGATTCTGGGACCCTACCACACGTCTGCCCTTCGTCTTTGCAGTGACAATGAGGCGACCCCAATTATGCCTCTGCGAAAACGTGGTCGTCCAAAGAACCCTAACTCAAATTATGCCTTGCTGGTTCCTGATCGAGGACGAATTTACGGAACCAGAGGGGGAGTCTGTAACGGACATAGTAACAGCGCAACGGACCTAATAACAGCGCCCCCTCGCGGAGAACTAAGGAAGTCGAAGGCAGTCTGACAAAAGCAACAGGAGAGACAGGACGTCTCTTAAATGTGCCCACGAGTGTTACAATGTATATCAATGTTAAATGTTTTGTGTTGTGTGTGGTGTGTTGTAATGTAGGTTAATAAAAATAGTTCATGTACGATGACGAGCTTCATCATTCGGCAACATAAAGAAATTCACCACAAAGTCATAAATAATTAAAGAATCTTCATGAATAGCAACATTCAATTTTATCACTCAGGAAGATAGGAAAAATTCCATTGTAATTAAATTTCTGCAAAAAACTCGTTTTTTATGTAAGCAACTGACAATTAGAAGAAAAATACCTGGTTTTATTGTAAACAGCTGATGTGCATCTTCTTAAACATTCTTTCATTACAAGAAAAATATCTACCAACTTTTTTTAAAACTAATTTAAATCTTTAACTACAAACTTTTCTTTTTTAAATTAAAAAATTAATAAATATTTCATAATGTTTTGTTTTGGTCACTGCTATGACCATAAGCGTTTATTTTTAATACTTTGATTAATATTTGGACCACCACTTAATAGCAATAAACCTCTGACTGAGCATCCAGCCATTTCCTTGGATAAATCAAATGTAGTAAAATTTGCTAATCATGAAATTTTTCGCGGGCATGTGTTTTTCATGCTTTATTGAGGAGCACATCCCGCATTTTCACCGTTTAACCAGTAATAACTTATACACAGTATAAGATTATTAGTTTGCTTGTTGACCAATCTGGTCAACAAGCAAACTAATTTATACTGTGTATAATTATTTATATCTTACACTGTGTTTACAGACGGCGCCAATGATCCTGCAAAATAAATTATATACAGTATTAGATGATTAATTTACGTGTTGACCAACAAATGGCGCCAGCCGTCCTGAAAAACAAATTATATTCAGTATTTGATGAATAGTTTACGTGTTGACCAACAGATGGCACCAGTCGTTCTCTAAATTGTGGCATTTGAAGATACCGCTCAAATTTCACAATGTTTGCTGCCTTTTTTTAATCAGAATTTGCTTCTATAAAACAATCAGCGATTGATATTTATATTCTTGATGATCTATCAGATTCTAAAATTGATTTTAGTAATGATAGAAAATAAATATTTTAATTCTCCAATATGTATATAAATTATGTAGAAAAAAAATTTTTTTTAAGAGATTTTGATCCACAAATTGAGCAATGAGAGGGGTATAGAACACAAATCAAAGTTGATAAATAATTTTTAATTACTTTTCAGTAAATGTTATTTTCCACCATTATTACGAATAATAACTAAATAATTATTTGCTTTCGTTTTGTGGTGATTTTTTTCAACTATTTTGAATACGTCTAATTGAATCGAAAAACTGAGTAGGGAAAAATAATTTCTGTATAAAACATATTTTTAGTTAAAAGTACATGTGTATTTTACTGGACACGTGGTTAAACTATAAATAAAAATATGGAAACACAGAAAAGGAAGTCGGAACTGAATTTAAAAAAGCATTTTTTGCTTCTTTTTTATCGTACGAAAGAATATTTTCATTTGTTCACGTAAAAAAAGGAATATATGCAAGAAAGCAATGGAGTTAGTTTAAAAGATAATAAAATAAATGTTTATGCTTAATCTTATTTCATTGTTATTAATGATACTTTATACTATTAAACTAATTTTACGTTTCGTTATATTTTACATCCCTTTGCATTTTCGTTTTGCTTAGTTTTTAAATTTACTTCTCAAAACGGTAATTTTCTACTAAGAGGGCTGATTAGAACAAAATCTTTAATTGAAAATGTATCCAAACCCGATGGGAAAATCAAACCTAAATTATCCGAAGATTATACAATTGTTGGATTGCCAAGCTACCATTAATATGCATACATACATAACTGTTCAACCGAGCCTCTGACTGTATTTTAAGGCTACCAGCTTTGGAATACTTGTCCCCCACTAAACGCCTCATCATTTTGGAGCCTGGCCAGGTGACAAAGTCACACCTGAGCTGGCACTACCCCCTCAAGATCCACGCCATACCAGTAGAAGGAAATTGGAAGTCACATATTAACGTGGATATGTTTCCAAACCACGGAGCTCCAATAACTCAGTGAGGGAGAAGGTGGTCACCCTACCAATCACTGTCCTCGGCAAATGGTACTTTACTTTGCTTATCTTAACGGGAAGCAGAGTGGAGCTACTAAGGCAATAGAGCTCTTTCAATCAAAACGTCAATACCAAATCACACATCTAAAATGTAGAATTCCTTTATGTTGGGTTTTTCAGAGAAAATCGTTAATATCTCGGCTGAATCTAACCATTTCACACATTAAGAGAAATACCATACATTTATGTAACAATTTATTATTAAATATAATTAATCTAACAATATTTACATGTTATATATTCCCTAATATATATTTCTTAGCTAATTTTGGAAGGGTAGCAACATAACAATAAAGGATATGCTTTCGTGTAATTGTATAATTTACTTATATTTTCATAGTAAATTACAGAATCTTATAATACTATTATTTGTGAAAAGAATTAATCTTGTTTCTGCTTAAAAGCTCAGTTGATACCCCAATAGCTGTTGTTGCGGCAACATACTTCCCTAAACCTAGCTCTAAGCACTTTTTTACCATTTGTATGGTAGCAGCCGAGTAGGGTTCTTGTAATTTAGAAGCAGGAAGCAAACCATAGATCCTAGAATACTTGACTCGCTTCCCTTCACCAGAAGTATCATTTCACTTGGAAGACATTGCTATCACGACATGTTTAACGTGGCAAAGATTCTTTAGTGAACACGACGGATCTATGGTTAATCTGGGATACGAATTGACTATCTTTCGATAGGGAGAACGACCCCTTAACCAACATGGCAAGAGACGAAATCGAAATTGCATGTAATTGGCTGTTACAATACCGGGACCTTAAATAGTATTCAATCCCTTAGCTTGCATCTCCATCTTTATCAAAGAAAAATTGTAAAATGTAATGAATTTTCTCTTTTTGAAATTATGCTTTTAACACCCTTTAACTCATAAATGAATGGAGAAATTAAAAATAACAAATGAGCGTTTTTTTAGTGCGAAATGTCAGCTTTTCAACAAGCATAGCATAGTTGAACTTACTTGATCAATAATTTATAGTACCTATCTATCTATCTATCTATCTATCTAT
>JAPDSC010035087.1:21347-48647 GCA_026290005.1 Latrodectus geometricus | reverse complement strand
ATATATATATATATATATATATATATATATATATATATATATTAGAACTATTTAAAACTCAATGGTTTCACTTTTAATTTTAATACAAACAATATTTTGAGTTTAAATTACTATAATACTAATCTGTATTATTCTAAAACATTAAAGTATCGTTTTTAAGACTTTATAAATGATAAACACGAATTTAAGATATCTAGTTTTAAGAGAATCACACTTATAGATTTACTTTTGAAATTATAAATGTTTTGAAGATATGAAGATTTAAGAAGTCGAATTTAATAAATAATAATAAGAAGTATAATAAATAATAATAAGATAATAATAATAATAATAAGTATAATAATAATAATAAGAAGAAGAAGAAGAAGAAATAAGAAGTCCAAGTTAATAAATTTTTTTGCTTTGAACTTGTTTCAAAGTAGAGCATTAATTAAGAGTATTTTATGAATTCATAATTTTCGAATTCACATCCTTTCATAATTTTAAAAGAACCGGTTAAAGGCTGACAAGGTTAGCGTTCCTGACTCCCAGGCTATTGGGCCCGGGTTCGAATCCCGGTTCGAGCATAGACGTTTCCTTTCTTTCTCTCTCTGTATTTCTTTTCCTTTCTTCTAAAATGTTGGATAAATGTGGCCCACCCTATAAATGGGCGTTTGGTGGTGTGACGTGTGTAATGCTACTCACCCTCCATGACTTGGTTCACAGGTGCCCACCGGGTAACGGTATATGAGTAGCAGTTTCCGCCCTTGTTGTGGTGAAGGGCTAATCACCCAGTACCCACGGTTAGAAAAATAAATAAAAAAATAATAATTTTAAAAGATAAACATTATAACTAAATCATTACACACGATCCTTATATCATCTTATGGGATTACAGTGTGATTCAAAGCTAATGTTTCCAAGTTTACTCTTCGAAATATGAGTATAATGTTAATTAAAAATTGACCTTAGAACAATACATGTCTGTATTATTCTAAAACAGAGATTTTACTGATAGACTTGCAAATAGTTCTTGTCCTCAGATTTAAAATTCTATTCTTATATGTTAATGTTTGAATATGTTACGAATTCCTTTTACCCTATTTCTGGTAAAATGAGTTTTTTGTCAATGATAAATAATTAGCAAATTCTGTAACATGAAATAGATATTAAATCATTTGTGGCCTTAAATGTGATGGTAAGCGTAAGCTCTATCCTACCTGTTGTAAAGGTGGTGTCGACCAGCCTGCCCCCCCCCCCCAACTCATTTTCTGTCTGGGATTTACTAATGTGGGAATCTCTGCCAATCCCAAGATCCATGAATTTATGAGTATTGAGGGATTCGAGGGTCTAATGTAGCAATGAGCTAGTAGCAATTTCAATGTAGCAACAGCAACACCAGACGCGATCAGAAACAACAACATATATTAAGTCAAAACTTTGATAAAGATAGCTATAATTTAGTTTAGATAGTTATCAAATTTTACTTAGAAAATTTCCCCTGAACAAATTATTTACCTTTCTTTTCAAATTTGGATCCGAAGCGAATTTCAGATTTTTTTATTATTTCTTGCATTTTATTTTCTTCTATTGATGATAAAATACATTTGAAATAAATGGTATACTTTAATATAATAATAAAAAAATATTTAAGATTTTTTCATTATGCAGTACAAATTATCCTCACCCTATAACTAATCAATATATTACTGCATTCAATCGCAGCTGGCACCCGAGTAATTAACTCTCTGGCCTTTAATTCCATACTTCATGGGTTTGATTCCCTCATGAACGTGCATGTTCTGAGTATATTATATATGTTAATAGATTAGAAATATTCAAAGATTAAAATAATTAGGTTATATATATATATATATATATATATATATATATATATATATATATATACAGTGTGTGTGTGTGTGTTACCGTAAAGTGCACAATTCAGTTATTTGATAAAATGACTAGACGAGTAATTAAAGTTTATAATAAATGAAAAATTACATATATTTTACACAGTTACTCTATGAAATAACTAGTTATTCTTTTAAATAACTGGTGATAGACCGTTAAAGTGAAAGGTAAATAATTTCACAATTATTTTATAAATTGATTGATCATAAATAGCTAAAATTTATCGAAAAATGCATTTTATCGGTATTACGAATGATTAATTGATAAATAAAGGGAACAGCTGATGATGTAATCTATTTCAGATTGATCACAACAGTTACTCAGAAAGGATAAAAAATATGTTGCACAGATTTAAACATTATCAAAGAATACATGCTGTTGAAAAAAACTTTTACTTTATAAAAATCATTTAGAATTTTTGAAAGAAAAATTTAAGAAAAATTAATTTAAATTTTAAGTGTTATCATGTTCCACGCTTATTTCTTATTTATACGTGTGTTTTTTCGCCAAGCAAAATACCTGTTTTTGGCGACTTTTTTTCTCGCCAAGATGGATTCTCGCTAAAATCAAATAATTAATAACAAAAAAAACTTAAAAAAAAAAAAAAAAAAACTAAAAATGGTACAAAATAGAAGAAAATACTAAATTTGGCAACAGCAAAAACCTAAAAACTGAAAAAACCTAAATTGGCAATGCCAAATTAAGAAACAGCAACCCTAAATAGTCCGAAAGGAGTGCCAGATTTAAACCGTAATTTTTTTTGGGGGGCATATCAAAGTAGTTCCTTATTTTTAAAAAAATGTGATTTTTAATGTTAATTTAACTCTATTTTTACGAATCCATATGATTCTTTTATGTGTTAATAGATTAAAAAAAATATATAATAAATAATTTTCATTAAAAATGTAAATAAATTTCATCTCATTGTAGCCAATTTAATTTCACATGCAAATATCCTCATAAATAAACAATAAAATTTTATTTGTAATTAAATAATGGAAAACAAATCACCTTATTTTATATTCCGAAACTTGATTCACTCGTCACGCAACCCAATTTAAAATTGCGAATATTAAATGCAGCTTTTTTAGGGTAATGCATAATATCCTGTTACTTTTGCGGCAACTTCGAATTCAAATCACACGTACACATTTAAATTTTTAATGTATTGAGAAATAAACTGACTGAAATTTTTTATTTTCACTTTAAAATTTAAATGTGCACTGCGTTAGTTAAAGTAGCAATCTAGTTAAGTAAGAAACGATTTGCTGGTATAATAATAAATTACGCGTTTAGTTAGATTTTCAATATCTTTTTAGGATATAGAAAATTATTGGACTTATATTCTTCCAATACATGTTATTATAAATATATTAATTTATAAAATTATATTTTTTAAGTGAAGAAAATTTTAAATATCAGCAATAATTCAAAGTTGAACCAACTGCAATAAAAATTATATATTTTTTAAGAAGAATGTTTACAACTAAACTCTGCTGACAAAATAATGGTACTGAGGACGTATCCCTAAAGATTTAGAAATGTATTGTCGCATTCAAAAACTAAAAGCAAAATCTCTGTATTTGCAATGTATGGTTTTACGCATAATAGAAATTATTTCAAATACATGAATGTAGATCTGCTCAGTTCTATTTTCTTTTTCATTGCTATTATTTAAGGTGCTAAATTTGTCGGAAAAGTGAAGTTACAATTGAAATGGACAGTTTACAACAATGACTTTGACAACAATGACAGTTTACAACAATGACAGTTTACAACAATGACAACACTGACTTTAAAGACTTTGGAACTACTTTAATATACCTCCCCTCCAAATCGGAAATTTAACAACTTTTTTCTCGCAAAGCAAAATACCTGTTCTTGGCGCCTTTTTTCTCGCCAAGATGTATTCTTGCTAATTACAAATAATTAATAACAAAAAACTTTTAAAAAAACTAAAAAAATGGTACAAAATACAAGAAAATACTAAATTTGACAACAGTAAAAACCTAAATTGGCAACACCAAAATAAGAAACAGCAACCCTAAACAGTCCGTAGGGAGTGCCAGATTTGGCGCTTAATTTTTGGGGGGTATATCAAAGTTGTTCCAAGGAATTTATTCTTTACAAAATACAAATAGTGAGTTTGAGAAAATTAAACGTTATTCATGATCAAGCAAAGATGGTCAGAAGTTTGCAAGGATATACAAGAAAACGGAGTTATGAATAGTAAAGAGATATTTCTAGCATTAGTAAATGGTGTTTTGATTTATGTGATTAAATATAACATGAACTTCACCAAAGGGATTTCCTTTTGACAAGTATATAAATTTGAATGTTAACGTCTCTCCTATAAACAGATATGATGAAAATGTGCTTTGGATACCATGCATGGCGCGTTTTCAAAAACGTCGTTGCTTTGGCGACGAAAATGAAATACATGTTTTTAGCGATTTTTACTTTTGCTATGGCAATGAAAACAAAAACAATGTTTTTTTAAAGAATTGTATAACAAAAAATACGCTGCAATATTAATAAAATTTATGTTTTTATTAATATTTCAGTTTATTATTAATATTAATAAAAACTCGATTTTACTACTCCGGAGGTTGCCATAAAGAGAGTATTAAGGATGAAAAAACGTCTGGGTTACCACTCTTGGCACGTTTATCGCAAAGTTAGCGAGGAAGGAGACCCGAACTGCAAATTAACCACATATATATTTTTCAAAATGTTAACTTATGAAATTCAGACTCGATGATCTCAAACAAAAGTAATTCGATATGTACAAAGACGCAAAATTGAAAGTTAATCTTGGTTTAAACTTTATACTTCTGTCAGCCATGGAATAGTACATTGTTTAATATATTAAATTGTTTATTGTCCATCAGGTCTCCTCAAAGTGTGCTTTTCAAAGTGAAAGGGGGTCTTCCTGGACTGAACGCGGAGAGCTGGTAGAGTCATCAAGAAACTGTTTAGTACTTTCCAGAGAGGATATACATTCGTCCCCCTAATTTTCCTTGACTTCTTTAGGGTCAATGTTCTGATGGATCTTGTCTGACTTCCTCAAACAGTTGGAGAATAAGCTACAATATCAACATTTATTTATTTTTCAATCCATGATCATGCTTTGCATACGATGAAGAAGAAAATTCGTAGAAGTACTGACAGTTGATAATAGATTCCAAAACAATGCAGACTATTCGGTTCAAATCTAGATTATGAACCGAATAGTAAGCCAAATGAAAAAAATATCATGAAGATGGTCTACAAAAGTGGCGAATAATCAATTCTTCGCAACCTATAAAAGAATTCTGCTATGATGACCACATGGTGAAACATATACCATCTTTGGAGGGGAAAGTGCTTTGGGAAAATATAGTTAATATTTTTAATATTTACTCACTTTTGTTCAAAATGCTGATTTGCATCAAGAAATGAGATTTCCGATATCAATCAGCTGAAAACAAATCGAAAAGAGACAATTTGAATAAATCGAAAAAGAGACTAATTGGACAAATCAAAAAGTACGCTATTTGAATAGATCAAAAAAATTTATTTGAACAAATCGAAAGTAGATTATTTCAGAAAGAGATTATTATCTAAAAAGACATAAGAAAGAGACAAATTGAAAATAGATTATTTGAACAAACCTAAAGGAAGTATTTCAAAAAGAGATTATTTTAACAAGAAAGAGACAAATCGAAAAGAGACTATTTGAACAAACTGAAAAGAGACTATTTGAACAAATCGAAAAGGGGCTATTTGAACAGATCAAAAAGAAATTATTTGGACAAATCGAAAGGGGACTATTTCCAAAAGAGATTATTTGAACAAGAAAGATACAAATTGAAAAGAGATGATTTGAACAAATCGAAATGAGACTATTTGAACAAATCGAAAATGAGGCTAACAGAAAGGACTATTTAAGTGTAACAAATGAAGATGTAAATAGTCCTTTCATTCATGAATCAATGAGATATGAAGTCTATTTCCTTCAACGACGCTTCAATATATTTCCTGCAAACCTTTAACATAGGAAAAGCGGGAACACATTGTGCAACGTGAAATAACTACATTTCGAGAATTCAAAAAACAAATATTGTTATTAAAAAAAATGAGAAAATATAAAAATAAGGACTATGGTGTCATATTTATATTATCTACTCTCAGTGTGTTATTCAAAAATAACAATTTTAAAAAGGGAAAAGTACACCTTCCACATTCTTGAAGCGAGAAAAATTCCGGAACCGAATATCACATCATTTAAATTAATTAAATCTCAACATATGCAACTTTACAAGAAATTTACAAATCAGTGTTATTTACATTTAAAACAATTACTGATACTGTCTCCTAAATGTCTTGAAATTCTATTTTTAAGTTTGCCAGAGACCAAAATTCTGGTTTAATTAATTAAATTAATTTTATTAAATAAATTAATTAATTAAATTAATTAAACAAAAATTAAAATTCTAAATAGATTATTTATAAAATATGTTCAAAACATATTTGATAATTTTGTGATTTGATAATCATATAAAAGAATTAATTAAAAATACTAAATACAATAACCATATTTAACCTTGAAATTTAGTTAACTAGAATCTTTTTTCCATGTTGCCATCTTCAATTCAATCGCAGATAAAAATTTGGTTCACAATCATAACAAGGATTTTATTTAAATAAGTAATCTTTTCAGAGGTGAGTTTCCTAATTCCTCAATAAATCTTCTATACGGTGACTAATAATTTGGTTTATTGACCCTTGTAAGTTAATTTTACTTTTGTGCTCCAAAACTAATTGAAACCAAATTCTAATGTTAAAAATTAGGTTTAGGCATGGTAATAATCTAATTTTCTTGTTTATTGGTATTGTCTCAACGTTAATATTTGAGGTATACCACTGTATTTCTCCTCCTTCAATCCAGAAATGAATGATGTGAAAAAGATCTTATATTACTTCTTGCTTTTTTGGCAACAGTAGGAAAGGAAGTCTAATCTCGTCAACAGAGAGCTTCTGGGAAAAATATTGCTGACATCTGATCAAGGCTACATCGCCATTTTTCATAGCTTTGAGGAAGAAATAAAAATAACGAGAAAGGGGATAATGTTACTTAACCCAAATTCTCCTTGGACAATCTTTGGCTTTACTAACGATAATCTTCTTTTAACACTTTAGATGAGAATCATAATTATCGATAATACACAAATAATTTTTCCTTCTTTTGAAACAGATTAAACTTCTTGACATATTTTGTGAAGGCCAGAAAAATGCAAGATGCTTTTGGTGTGCATTTTTTTAATTTCAAAATAATTTTATGGGATATGGAAGCTATTTATTTAATTGTCAGTTTTTCCATTTAATTACACTTTTAATAAAACACTAAAGATGAAACTTATTTAAACTCTAAAATAATAAACTTTAATAAATACATTTTGAGAACTTAAAGCTAGTCCTTCTTGCTTTGACTAGCTTTAAGTTCTTAAAATGCAGTTCCAGACTAACTATCAAAACAACAGTCTACATGTAGTTTCGTTCTAAAACTAGAAGTTATTTTTACTGTTAAGTAAGAGTTTTAACCAGTCAAAACTATTACATAATTATATTAACTGAATAAGAAAAGTTAGAAACAAATATACATGTAAAGGCTTCCTAGTACTTTATGGTGAAATAGTTGATATTTCAAAACTTCTGCGGCAATTTTTATCGTTGTTTATTCAAAATAAAATTAGAATATATATAATATTAAACTAGTTCAAAATAAAGTTAAATATACAATATTAAATTTATTCAAAATAAATGTAAATTATTTTATATCTCACATGATCTGTTACCAAGTAAATCTTGATTAAAATCTATTCTTGAGTCCAATACGATTTGCATTCAAAAATCTAAAAAAAATTACACTATGTGTATAAATTATATAAAAAAATTAACGGATTAAATGAATTATGTTTTGTGGCATGGATGCCGTATGATTTAGCATGCCAATTTTTTAAAGATATTTTTCTTATGACGTCATAGAAATGGAGAATAATAAGAATTAAGTACAAAATTATCTTTAGCAACCCTAGTGTTTACGTCATCCAGAAGAAATTTAGAACAGTTTGTTTTATTTTCGTATTTTAATTCATATTCTTATATTTTCATTTTCTTAAATTTAATATTCAAATACATTTACATATATACGCGATTTTAATTTATCAGATTTAAATTTATAATTAAGATGTCTAAGGATTTTTCAGGAATTTTTTCGTAGAAGTTAAGAAACAATTATCCAAATTTCTCAGCGGCATTACGTCACGATTACATCATCTTGGCAACTTTTTTTAATCGCCAATAAAATTCAAAAATTCGCAAGTTGGATTACACGACATCTGTGCCAGTTTAACTTAATTTAAAATAATTATTTTAAATTTATAGTACAAATTTTTACATGAAATGAAACATTTTAAATAATGCAATGAATTAATCGTTTCAAATAATTCATTTCAATAGCTAAGCTTAAAAGGCATTTATTTTAAATGATGTATTCTGTTGAGATTTACTGGACGGCCACTTTTGACGCGAGTTTTCCACATTTGGCGATAAATAACATTTTCTTCCACTTCAACCAATTCTGACCAATCGCAGATGAGGGATTCCGACCAATCAGGCAATATTTTTCAATATTCTATTTATTTTTAGACACCGCTTGTGTAAAATGGCGAGATTTTTGGCGATTTTTTCAAAAAATCTAGAGAGTGACCGTACAGTCAATCATTACCGATGTATTCTTTTATAGTTAATCCTAATTTTTTTTTATTCATTCCGCATTATATTTGTAAAATTATTAGAAAGTAAAGTTGGGGTTAAGTAAAATCCACAGGTTTTTTTTTAAATAATAATGTATTCGTTTAAAATTCAATTGCATTTAATATTCACTATATGAAATACGCAAAAATGAAATGAAACTTGTTCTGTATTAACAAATATTTAATTAGTTTTTTTTATCGTCGCTTACTTATTTCACAAAGTCATCCACTAAACAAATAGAAACTAGATTAAAAAAAAAAGCACATATGTGCTTACCTCTTAAAGGTCAGGTGACTTACAAACACACATTTAAAAATATTTTTTAAAAATTACCTCTTACAAATTCAAAAAAGCTGTTCCTTTTTTTGAAAAAAAGTGATATTCAAAAAACAATTTGGGTACATTGATTGTTTTTACTATTTCAAAATCTGTTTCAATAAATTAAAATACAATCATATATTTTTTATTCCAATAAATAAATATATATATGCACATATATATATTTATATTTATATAATTAAAATCATGGAATGTATATTTCTTTTATATATTTCATCTGTCATGAATACAAAACTTTCATCTAAATTCAATCTAGTTTTTGTTGAATGATACCACAAAAATAACTGCCGTTCACCAGACCGCTTTGCTTACATTGGATCTTTAATGAAAAAAATTATTACAATCAAATTGTGTTTTTTTTTTCCCGTGGAATTCTAGAATCAAAATACGTTATTATCCGAAGCATTTTGAATTTTAATCAAAAGAACTAAAACAGTTTGTTTTGATTCGTGGTATAGGCTTGCTAATGATATATTTAAATTTTAAAAAAAATTGAAATAAGCGAAAATATAGGAATATTAAATTTAATACATTTCCTTTTCATCTGTTGACCTGTGTAAAAACGCAAAAAGAAAAGGCAAATAAGTTTGAAGGATGGAACAAGAAATTTCCAGTAATTTTTTTTTCCAGAAATTTTCAGCTTATTCTCTTAACCATATTATCTGATCTCCAGAAAATGTCAATTCCTAGAAATAATGTTGCTATACAATTTTCAAATTTAAATTCAACTTAATTTGATTATGAATGATATCTTATTTAAGATTTAAGCTCAATAGGAGATGTATAAAATATGCTTAAAGAGATAACATTTAATAAAATTTTGTAAATAATTTGTAAATATTTTTGTAAAAATATGAATATATATATACAATTATTTGGGAAAATATATAAAATTATGAATATATATAATTGCATTGATAATGAAGCCCTGTGGTGTTGTGATAACGTTTCGGGCTCTCATGGTGGAGGTCCTAGATTCGATCCTCGGGCTGGGAAAAATTGATTCAGCTTTTTCACTGGGTCAATAAAACTGAGTACCAAGCATGCTTGGGAACTAAACTTTGGAGATTTTGAATTGGGCTGATGACCTAACCGAAGTATATGCTTCGCGCCCTGGGAACTCATTTATGTACCGATACAGGCACTTGTAGGCCATAGATACTCCCATATAGGCTGTCAATTTGAGTTGTATTAAGAATTCTATAAAATGTTAACTGATTGATCAAGAACAATATTTTTTGAATGAAATCTCTACATTTTCAGCACGTATAAATGTGCAAATATAAAAGTCCATGCATCAAGGTAAGTTTTTTTTTAATATTCAGGTAAAAAGTTTAAGATGATAAAAATATATTTCAATTGAGCTTAAAAGGTAGTTTGGGATTAATTTTGCCCCCAAAATTTTACATTTAACTTTAAAAATGCGTGGAATTAGATCCTTTAGACTATATATAAATAAAAAGAGCAATAATATTTACAATTTTTAAGATTATTTACCATAAAGTGGTTGTTTCTTTCGTTACAGTTGAGATCACGTGTAAATCACTTTATTTTACTTATAATTGGTCTGTGAGTGAAACAAATAATCGTTTTCACCGATAACGTTGAATATGCAGTTTTGTCCACCCATCCAAAACAAGTCAATTTGCCTGTGGGATGAGCTCTTCAGTGAGCAGTGGAAAGAAAATGATGGCCCATATCTTAGTGGGATGGGTTATTTTATATATTATTGGAGATTTGTCTCTCTCGATACCGCTATTAAAAAATAAATACTTATTCATCATTCAGTGAAGATAAATTTATTTCATGTAGCATGTAAAGCGCATTCAATATTAATATTTGATTGTTTATTCAAGCAATAAATAAATCATAAAAAATCCATTTTATGTTTAGTTTAAATTGCCAAGGACGGTTTAAATGTTTTAATTTTTAATAATAAAGTTTGTGTTTCCTTCGTTACAATTGAGATCATGTGCACGTCACATTATTATAAATTTCATACAATGTTGTTTAACAATAAATTATTTTGTTTGAATAATTACTGTTATTGAAACACATATATGCAAAAATGATATTAAAATATGTAATCCGTATACAAATTACGTTGGTGCACAATATCGTTAACAATATTAATATTATTTTTACATAAAAAATCTTATATAAAAACAGTTTTTATAAATCCTAGACAAAAGTATGTTTTTTATACGTGCCACTATATTTGATAGAAATTGGAATTTATGGCATGCTTTAGTTTTTACTCAGAAATCCAATCTTCAGTTTTTGAATTTATTTCACGTAGTCGAAAGCAGCATACAAACAACTCAGAAAATAAAAAGCCTCGTCTTATCCCAGCAGACGACGGAATACAATATCCAGCCATATAATAAAAAGAAGCCCATTGATTTTGTAGTGTTTATTGAAAATTTTTATGTTGGTGGGAAAATGGAAAGACTGTACTCCGAAATAAATCGATTTATATATAAACAACATAAGTTTATTCAATCGTAATCAGAACAGACAAAACGTCTTTTAGTGTATTATGTAGATTGGAAATACATTTTTTTAAATGCTATATTTTTACTGTAGAGTTATTGCTTAGTCATTTATATTTTATTGAACAAAAGGTTTTACGTCCGCAAGTAAAGTTAACGTATTGCAGTTGTAAAGCGATAATATCATTCTACTGTTCTCTACCTAAAATGGGAACTATTTTTAGAGAAGTTACAAGATTTCACTTTATAGTATTTTTGATTCCAGTTTCAAAGTTTAAACTTATTGACTGACTTCAAGATTAGGTGATAAAAATATTAGATTTTTTGGATTATAAGCAACTCAACTTGTTAAACATATTTGAAAAAGTTTTGACTTCAAAAACCAAATTGTGGACAAATCCATCATTCAATTTGTTTCCGTTAATATTTAAATTCTATAATTTAATTGAAAATAAGGAATTCGAAATTTCTAATTTATTTTCATTTATTATACTTTGCTCAAAATAATTGAATGGCTGTGGTTTGAGCTTGCACCTAATGAATTGTTTGGTTGATTGATGCATTATTGAAAGAGTTAGTATGCTATATGATATAAAAATAACATTTGTTTTGTCAAAAAAATATATGCATTTTATTGAGCATTTGGGTACAAAAATGCAGTTTGTGCATATGAGAAAAATTAAAAGGATATTTTCTTAAAAGAAGAATGGTTTCAACGGACGGCCAGCAACGTGAACAACTTCGAGACATCGAGTGAATGGAGAAGGATTAAGGTATCTGTCGTACTTTTCCGGAAAAGTTCTTTCCAGTTTTTGAAGAGTTTGTGAAGTGGTCCTATAATTCGTTTGCCTAGAATTTTCCAAACACATTCTATATGGTACATGTCCGGAGAACAAGTGGTCATTCAATCTGTATGATTCATTCTTCTAAAAAAATTATTCTCCAAGTTAGCATAATGTGGCTTTCAGTTGTCGTCCATTGTCATGAAGTTATACTTAATTGCTGCTGCGTAAGGGACTTCAATAGTCTTAAGATCTCATCCCTATATCGACAAGTCAAAGCTATATTTAGAATGACATGGAGATTGGTGCACACAAAAATGGAGATTCCAGCATAGAACATCACAAATCTGACACTTCCGTGTATGAACGCAAGATTGTTTTTAATACTCTTCAGGTTGAAACGTGACTCGTGAGATAAATATTGTGCCATTCATTTCTCTTCCAGTTCACATGCTCTGTTGCTCACCTCTGGTGAGCATGATGGTGCCTTGGTGTTAACATGATACATACCATAGGTCAGAGAGCATACAGCTCTACAGTGTGGAGATGGGTTTGGACAATTCATTTTTAAATTGTGGTACCAACAGCTGAATGAAGGTGTTGAAAAAGAGTTGATTCATATTTGGTATCTTTGAGCCCTTGAATGACTGTCTTCGTAGGGCGTTGTTGCATGTCTACGATCTTACCCTGGATTTCGGTCTGCATGTCCAGCCTATAAAAACAGATTCCAGATTCTAAAATTCATACTTTGTGAAACTCCAACGGCTTCTGCTCTTTTGGACTATGTTTGGCCTTCCTCTAAATGACCAAGAACTCTTTAAGCGTCTGATTCGGTTGAATGACTTCGTTGGGGTGTCAAATTGGACGAAATTATACGCCTACTGAATGTCCATCATTCATTGCCGCTAAAGCGTCGTCTTCAATGTCAAACTCAAAATCTGCTTGCAGGGAAGATTTGAAAATGAGAAAATTTTTCTTTTGTGACTCCTTTAATTGTTTTTAGCAGTGCATAAAGAGGAAGAAAATATTTGTCCGTCTTACCATGACAGGTTAATACGGGTCGTAATGTTAGAAATCAGGAAAACTCCCAAGCACTCACTTTGACTGATGTGTATGTGACATAAACAGAAAAATATTCAACACTTGTATTCAAAAGGGTCTGGATTTATATAGGTAATTTTTTCCCTGAAGAATGCTCAGGCATATGTGATCCTCGTAAAAACGTTTTTAAAACGAAAAACCTAACTCTGTTAAGGAGAATCTTCTCAGATTGGTGAATTGCATTTACGTGTCGGAAAGGTGACACCCTGATAGGCGTACTCTTTCTATGTACCACCCAAATAGGCGTGGAAACAGAAATATAACATCTATTTCCATTGCTTCAGCAGAGGCTGGGATAAAATCCGAAATCCTTCGCTTTGAAAATCACTGTTTTAGCAATAGGTCATGATTAGCTCTATTAAGATATATATAGAAAACATTATAAAAGCATTACTATATTAGAACAAATTTTGATACCATTATTAGCAAACTAAAATGTAAGGCCCATTCAGCCTTGGGAACATAGTGCCATTTAATAAAAAAATAATAATGAAAAACATTTATTAAGACAACTTTTAAATTGCTACATTAAATTTAATATTCTTAATTTAGACGAATTTAGGTAAAAACTTATAAACGAGTACCCCTTGATAATTTGGCGATTTTTTTGACACTAACATATGAGTAACAAAATGGACACTAAATAAAAGCTAAACTGATATAAAATATCAAGGTTAGCAGAAATTAAATTTTATAGTCAATATTTGTAACCAAACCAAGCGTTACCTGTTTCAGCTGAGATTTACTGTATGGTGACTCTTGGCGCGAGTTTTCCATATTTGGCGATAAATAGCATTTTCTGGCAATCGAACCAATTTTGACCAATTGCAGATGAAGGATTTCGACCAATCAGGTAATATTTTTCAATATTCTGTTTATTTTTAAACTTCGTTTGTGCAAAATGGCGAGACTTTTGGGGACTTTTTGAAAAAATCTCAAGAGTGACTGTACAGTAAATCGTTACCCCCCCCCCCATTTCTACACCGAGCTCAAAATTTAAAACAAAATATCCTACCTCCAAAATTTCAAAAGAAACCTTCATTTACAAGATGAGTTCAAAACTTTTGAAGAGCAAAATTCGATTGAACTACAAAATTCAGCCAAAGATAAGAAAACGTAACAACTATTAATTAATCTGAGCGGCTTCAAATAATCTTCTACTTTTGGAAATAATTCTAAATGTAAATGATTATTTGCAGATGTATTACCTCGTCTGTACACATATTTAATGCTTTTATTCAAGAATTTATGCCAACGATAAGTGTAGACTTCTCATGAAAATATAATAAATGCGGTAAATTTGAAATGCATTATAATAAATCTATTTTAACTTCTACAAGTTTATATTTTAACAAAAAGGTATCTTCTTGTTGAAAGTATAATGAATCATCCCAAATGAAAATACAATACTCTATACGCCTTTACATTTTATCTTTTAGTTAAAATTAATTAGCCTTATAAACATTACAAAAGTAATTAAATATAAGAAATTAATATTAGTTTGGGGAAAAAGAAATCCATTATTTTTACGTGAACTTTATGTAACTTCTTTTGGATTCGCTTTGTAAAAAGGTTTAAAACAGCTTTCATGTAGATTTTTAGGTCTTGCGCGTTACGACTGCTGACATGCGGTTCACTTCGATTATTTTTGATATTTTATAGACATTTTCGACGATGCTGTATCCACATGCGAGGTGCATCTCTAACATCAAAAATACCCGAACGGAATTGACGAAACAAAAACTGTACGTAACTGGTTGTTACAGTCTTATATAGGACGATAAACACCTTTCACAATTTTAGCCACCCGGCTATCTTTTTCGCCGTTACAAGAGAAAAACGAAAATGTATCGAATTTTCTGTTTGTTGTCTTCCATTTTTAAAACCTTGTACTCGTAACTGAATGAATCAAACAAAAAACCGCAAGAGGATATTCTAGTGTCCAATGTCATCTTTCCAACGAGCATAAATCTGAAATTGTTTGATAGATACCTCACGAGATATTGATCACTACAGACGTCTACCGAAAAAATAATGGATTACTTTTTCCCCAAACTAATATTTAATAAGTACATCGTTTATAGCGTATGAAACTACAAAAGTGCATTTAAAAATTGTATTTCCATACTTCTTACGTACAGGAAAATAACATTTTTCGTCTAGTTTTTAAATTGTCTGAGTCCAAGATTAATGTCGAAAAGTGGTTATTCTCTTAATATTGTTATAATTTGAGTACTCTTAATCTTAGATATTTCCTCTTGCTGCCAGATAATCCTGACTAAATTCAAGACCCATTTCATATTCAAATCCTTTTTCAAATATCCTGACGACTCCATGTTTTTATCTTCTACGCATTTTGTACTGAGAATTTTCTTTGTAATCATATTATCTATCCAAAAATTAATCTTACCTGAATTCAATGCCAATATGGATATTTTATGGTGGCTCATTCCAAATATCCTGACGATTTCAAAGCGCTGGGCCTCAGGCATCTCTGCAGTTCCCTTTGTTACGAAGTCATCCATCCATAATTTAATGATTTCAAGATCAACGATGTTCAAATGGTGGCTATTTCTTAATACTCTAAAGTCATGATTTCCCTTACTTTCAAAGATCTATGTACAGGGATTTCCCCTTATTATAAGATAGTTCATCCAAAATTTATTCCGAATAACAAACCAATATGGAGTTCAAATGATAATTAGTTATGAATACCCTGATGCCATAAACATTCTTACTCTCAAACATTTCAGAGCAGAAATTTCCTCTTGTTACTAAGTATTCCATCCAAAATTAATTATTTCGAAATTCCAGAGCAATGAAGAATTTTAATAGTTGGCTGTTTTCAAATATATTAAAAACTTGAATAATTTTTCTCTTAAACGTTTCTGTACACGTATTTCTACTTTTTTGTCATAATATGTCCAAAAATTAATCGTTTCTGAACTCCAAACCAAAATTACTTAAAATAATAATTAAAATATTATATATAAAACAATAATTTTTATTAAAGTTCTATCAATCTAACTTTTTAACTCAAACGATTATATATATTTTTAGTGATTATATACATCCCGATTATATATATTTTTCGTTCTTAAATTAATTGTTATCTCATTATCATTAATAAATATTAATATTAATCATGTAGTTTAAATTTTCTTAAAGATATAATTATGTGTTTTAAAAATCACATTTCAGAAATTATTATATAATTGTCTTATTTATGTGATATACCTTTGTTAATAATTATTAAAAAATAATTTAAAAATATTTATTTATACAAATTATAATAATTTTGATAAAAACATATGAAGTGTTTAAAAGCGAATACTTTAAACATTAGAAATTACAATGTTATCAAAATAATATTTAGTCCCTTCATTTTCTAAAACATAGTAAATTTATTCTTCCACAATTATAGCCCTGTTTTATATTTTTATTTGATTCAGATTTCGTTTTTTTATTTTAATATGTAAATAGTAAAGGATTTTCTTCAACTTAAACATTTTTAAATTTTATAAATCAAATCCATTATAGTGGATCATATTTATGCGAATCAAAAAAATGATATCTAAATAATAATCAAAAATCCCTTTTGAATTTTGTTAATAGAATTTGCATTTCTAGAGATGAGTTTAATCTCATAAATTTTGCATAGATTTTGTTTTTCTTAAATTGTATAACATTTTGCATCTTGGATCTACTGCTACCTTCATTTTCAGTTTCGTGAATGAATGTATGGTGGCTCTCAAAAGTGTTCGTACACTTACGTGTTTCAGTGAAATATTGCTTTATTCATCAATAAAAATTAATATTTGGAAATGAGAATTTTCTAATAATATCTATAGATATCTCTTGGTAAAACTACATAAAATATTTTATGAACCTGGTAAAACTACATAAATCTTGGAATATCAATAATCAAAAATGAACAAAAACTTTACCTCACAAAAGTCTTCGTACACGTCAAAGAAATTTTCACGTATTAATAAATATTGTAGCATTTCTGTCACTTAGTATTTTGTAGGATATCCTGTAACATGTAACATAGCTTTCAAACATCTAGGCATAGATTTTACCTGTTTTCTTGTAATATCCGCAACAATGATCTTTCATTCTTCCAACCTTACAGTTTTTAATTCGGTTTTCGTAATAATATCGTGCCTTCGTATTCTAACCCCTAGTTCTCTCCCAAATGTGTTCTATGAGATTTAAATCTGGTGACTGAGGTGGTGTTTACAGAACTTTTGGACAATCGTAGAAGCACCAAAGGCAAATCTTGAGGTTTGTTGCGTAAGGTCATTATCCTAATAAAAAAATAAAATTGTTTCCAATACCCAAATTCTGGGTGGATAATTTTCAATTATCTTTTAAAATATTTAAATAAAAGGGCATGGTTCATTATGCCAACTATAAATACCAAATTAGTTAATCCTAATGCTGACATACACTCCCACACAAGGACATCTCCAACGCCATGCTTTAATATTCCAACCAAGGTCTTAGGATTAAGTTCTTCCTTTTTTCATCTCCATACAATTATACACTCATCGGAACCAAAAATATTAAATTTGCTTTAATAGTAAGACATGATTCCAATATACTTCGGAATTATTTATCTTTGATTTTGCGAAGGAAAGCCAAAGCTTTCTATTTTTTGCACTTACAAAAAATCTTCTTGGAGCAGAACTTCCACGTAATCCAGCTGATCTGAGTATTCGTAGATCTGTTTCAGGTGGAATTGAAGTAGAAACGTTTTCAGTAAATTCTGTAGAAATCTTTACAGTAATCAAACATGGATTTTTCACAAATTTTCTAACTATAAATCTCTGATCACGTTAAGTTAACTTTGACGGGCGACCACATCTTACTTTCTTTTCGATACGATTTTGTTCTTGAAAGCGTTTTGTCATATATTGCACTGTAGAACGATATAAATTTACTAATTTAGCGATATCCTGGATGGATTTTGCCCCGTTATGATGAAAAATTATAAATTTTTGAATTTTGTTCGTTGGTTCCTTACAACTACGAGCCATTTTTAAATATTATATAAGATATAACAGAGTAAGACAGCAAAGAATAAATTCAAATAATTTCTTAAACATCACCAAAATGAAAAAATAAAAAAGTAACACACAAAGACGATGATTTTGTTTGTGAAATTTAAAGAAAATGTTTCGGTGTATAACTTTTGTGGCGTGTGATTCCTTGCATTTTCAATTTTAGAAAAAGAAAATAAGTCAATTTTGAAAAAAAAAAAGTTTGGTGTTATTCAGAATTGTATGAAGACGATATGGAAAAAACATTGGTTTTGTATTCGAATTTAATTCCGAACTACAGCACTTTTTCTACACGATTTTAAAGTGCATGAAAACTTTTGAGATCACTGTAGCTTTTTTTACGAAACATTTTCACACCACTTTTGCTGACAAAATAAAAATTATTACTTTTTTTCTGAATATTTTACATAAACTTTTCTCCAAACGCCAAATTTCAAGAATCTGCTTACAATATTTCACCAACTGACGCTAGTTAAAACTTGATTTTTGGATTATCCTAAAACCATAAAATTTTATCAAGTGTTCAGCCACTAGTATAGTTCACATTAGTCAAAATCTCTTGGATTTCGAGGGAAGAAACCCGAAATATTTTGGAACATAAAATACGTTATGGTCAATATGATCTATGAAAATGTCTTCGTAAAGCAATTTATCCGGTGGGTGACAAAATGCCTTTGGCCGTTTTGTCAACTATGCAGTATCAAAACCTTTTCATATTTCAAGCTTTACGCAATTTAAGTATTTTTCCATTACACATATTTGATTTGCTTTATTTACCGTATAATCCTTCAAGACTTTTATATAATTTAAAATAACATCAAATGTCTATCATAAATTGTTTTCTTTGACTATTTTGATAAAAAAAATATTTTCTACTTTTTCCTGCAAATTTTATATTTATAATTTATGAGGCAATATGTATGATTTTCTGTCATACATATTGGCGCATAAAAAAGAGCAGTCTGTCCCAATATGTATGACGTCGAAATATGCTTCGTATTTTTAAATTTGTTCTATCTTGAAGTAAGCATTTGCAATTAACTACAGTTTGTTTCATGAATTGAAACATATGAATTCAATTATAAGTAATAAGTTTCAGATTGATAAAAATCTCTATCTTATGAAAAATCTCGACAATACTTTGGTATTTAGCTTTCTTTTTTTTTTTTTTTTATTCTAATACAAAATTATTATCTCAAACTTGTCCGTTTTAGAATTATATAATATCTCAGAAAAGTTTTTGATTAATACAATTATTTGCCTTCTAATATTTCCTATTGTAATATCATAAAATATCTCAGATACAAGTCGATTTCAGTTACAAAAAGCTTTCTGTACAAAAATATTGATCCATATAATCATTTTGATTCGAATGCCTTTTGTTATTCTGATGAAAGGAACCTAAGAATCAACATTGAAGTCCAAGAATCAACTTATTTGTTTCAGATTCATAAAAATCTTAATATTAATAATAATAATAATAATAACACGTCTTGCATGCTTCGTGTAACAAAGTAATCAGCTGTGGGCCACTAACCATTCAAGAATAATCCAGGCCAAGTATTATCGTTATTATTATTGTTATCTCTCTCTTTGTTTCTCTTTCTCGACAATGAAACCTTAATTTAGTCTCCTATGAAGAAGAAATGTCACCCCTGTCACGTGACAGCAATATTTTCTCTAGGAACCGTCACTTGACAGTTTTCTTGTTCCCTTTCCCATTACCCAAGAAAAGAGAGAAAAAGTAATAATCTTCATCATTCATTTCTTAGGCGAAAGGACGAAGGAAACGTGAATATTCGATGATTTCTGAGAGCAAATGGAATGTTATGAACTAGGTCAAGGTCAAATGAGTTCCGCAGAATGCGTTCAGCATTCCACCAGTGGTGGTTAAATATTTCTCTTTTACTTTGTTTTCAAAACAAATTATGAAGGCCACCCTTTGGGTTTTAATATCCAAAAAAATAAAAGAATCAATTAATGGAATTTTTTTTGCAATCTAACGTTATATTAATTTCTCTTCAAATTTACAAATCATATAAATAAAATGATAGTTATAACTTTAAAATTAAATATTAGGTTGGAGAAAAAGTAATCCATTATTTTTTCGGTAGACGTCTGTAGTGATCGATATCTCGTGAGGTATCTATCAAACAATTTCAGATTTATGCTCGTTGGAAAGGTGACATTTGACACTAAAATATCCTCTTGCGGTTTTTTGTTTGATTAATTCAGAAATTGTGAAAGGTGTTTATCGTCCTATATATGAATGTAACAACCAGTTCCGTACAATTTTTGTTTCGTCGATTCCGTTCGGGTATTTTTGATGTCAGAGATACACCACGTATGTGGATACAGCGATGTGATAAAATGTCTATAAAATATCAAAAATGATCGAAGTTAACCGCATGTCAGCAGTCGTAACGCGCAAGACCTAAAAATCTACATGAAAACTGTTTGAAACCTTTTTACAAAGTGAATCCAAAAGAAGTTACATTAAGTTCACGTAAAAGTAATAGATTTCTTTTTCCCCATTCTAATATTTTTGTTATCTAATGGCAAGCACCCTTGAGCAAGTAGGTACATTAGCCTATTTGCCGCAACAAGGCCGGAAACTTCTGCTCATTTTATAGTTACCCGGTGGGCACCTGTGAACCAAGTCACGGAGGTACGAGTAGCATCGCCCACGCCACACCACCACAAACCAGATTATAAGGCGGGCCACGTTCATCGATCATCTGGGGAAAGGACAAGAAACATAGAGAGAGAAAGAGAAAGAACATCCATGCATGAGCCGGGATTCGAACACAGGTCCTCCCAATCCGTAGTCAGTTACGCTAATCACTAGAAAGGTTGGGCGGCTAAATTAAATATTTTAGAAGTAATTATAATTTTATTTTAATGTAACATCTGAATATATTATTAACACAATTTATATCCCTGAGAAATTTGTATTATATTTTTGTAAACAATCACCATTTATTTACTATAGCAATATTTTAACCAGTTTTCAAAAATATTTTATTTGCATTTCTACATAATATTTATTATGCAAAATATAAGCATACAGGCAAACAATAATCCATTGATTTAAAGATAAGAAATTAAGCTTGCAATATATTAATAAGTGAAATTATAGAAGTAGGAATAAAGTATATATATTTTTTCGTTTTTTAAATTATTTTGAAGTCATTTTCAATATTTTTAAAATTATTGCGCAAAATTTGTGTTCTATTAACTATTGATATCACTGTTTTGAAGTTGCTATAAGTAAATTTTTGAGTAATTGTTTACCATTTCTTTCAAAACATTTGAGTTACATTATGTTTCCTTAATGTAAATGCATTTGTTTGTAATAATTTTTGTAAAGTTCTTGAGCATAAATAGAAAAATATTTTTAAATTTTGTCATCAGATCTTTTTATATCGTAACCATAACCAGCTTAAACATTAGCTTAAAAACATATAACAATTGAATTGATAGAAAATATTTGAAATTTTTATAATTATATTATTTTATTATAAGTTATTTTTTAAATTTCTAAAATGATTATTTGAAATACTTTCAAAAAATTTGACAAGTTTGAAATTTGATAATCATAAGAAAGAATTAATTACTGTTAATACTTAAAACAATATCCATTTTTTAAAGTTATGTTCTTACTGAATGAATAAACAATTAAACAAATTGCTAAGAATTTGATATATGAGCCCACTTAGACAGCAGTGTTTTTAGTTAGCCAAGTATGAACTTAGCATTTTTATGGTATCCAGACACATCGGCGAGATATTTTCTTCTAGGCGATATTTTTGGCGATTATTTTCATTAATCAAAATATGTTTCGCTGTTTTGGTTGGTGGAAAATTAATGACTGTTTAGTAAGCATTTTGTGTCTGATAAGTATTAAATATTTCCTTACCTAGATGCTGCAAGAACATTTTACTTCTCTCTAAAACTTAAAACCCAAGCCCAGTAATTAGTTAACTGTTCAAAGAATTGCCTGGAATTGTGTTTTTAATTATAACTTGACAGGTACAAATAACACTCCTATAACACGGTAGTTAGGTTTCTAGAAAATGCTGTGTTGTATGAGACTCAGAGCTAGTACAAAAAGGGGGGGTTACCTTCCAAAAACTTATTAAAAACAAATTTTTCTTTTAATTCGACATACAAACAACTTAATTTTTAATAAATAATAAATGCATATACAACACAAAGTAAGAAAAAAAATATTTTAATCTAACACAACCATACTTTAATGAATTTATTCGTCGTCACTGCTCAGTATAATCAACCGAGAACGTTTTTTGGGCGGAACGATATCGCCTTCACTTTCAGAACTTTTTTCTCTGTTTAAAGTTTTTGCATGTTTTGCCCTCTTAAAAAAATCTTTAATCGAACTTTGCTTGCTGGTTCTTACCAGATCATTGTAAATTTCGCAGTATGGAGCTAAACAATTTTGCAGTTCCCTTTTGAATTTTCGACTTCTTTCCGTGGAAGGGTCTGTGTTCAAAAAAAATGACTCGAGAATTTCCGCTAAGCATAGGCCTTCTTGTAATTTTTTTAATGTTAAATTCTTAACTGCACAATCTTCATCAGAGCCAACGTCCTCAAAATCGATTTGATTTGCATCCAGGGATGCCATTTCCATCAAATCAGCTTCGTCAACTTCTTCTTCCACTAGTAAATCTTGAATGTGTTCAGTAGTCAAATCCACAAAACCTTCGCCTCCGATCGATTTAGCGCCTTCTAATTTGAAGGTAGATTGTAGGAACACTATTCTGACGTTTGAATAGGTCAAATCTTGTGGGTGGCATGGTACATTATCTAACAGTAATAGCGCCTTAAAGCTCAAATTTTTCTGCCTTAGATAAAGCTCAACGCTTGGCACAAAACAATTTGAAAACCAATCTTTAAATAAATGACTGTTATCCAAGCTCTTGGATTTGTTTTCCAGTATACCGGCAAAGGTGTTTTTATTTACGTCTTTCTGTGCACGAGGATTCAAAGATCTATAAACTAGCAACGGTTTCGTTATGAAGTCTCCCAATGTATTACTGCACAAAAGGAGCGTTTGACGATCTTTGGACACCTTAAAGCCGAGTGCAGTTTGTTTCTTTTTTCGAGATAAAGGTTTTACTGGGCGTTTTTTCCTCCAAAGCCCAGTTTCATCGGCATTGAAAACCTGATCCGCTCTGCATCCTTGCTCGGCTATAATGTTTTGAATTTTCTCTGAATACGTCCTAGCGGCTTCTTGATCAGCCGACGCAGATTCTCCTTGGATTCTTATGCTATGAATTGCAAAACTATTTTTGAACTTTTCAAACCAACCTTTACTCGCCACAAAATCAGGGTTGGCAGTGCATTCTCCTTGTTCCTTAAGATGGTAGTGAATTTTTAGTCCTTTTTGTTTTATGATATTGCCATCTAATGGAATTCTTTTTTGACAACAATCATCAATCCAAATGCTGAGTGCCTTTTCCATTTTTTCAATTATTGATGCTCTGGGGCGAGCTAAACGTTTTGCGGGTGTCGAAGATCCTGCGGCAACTGCACTTCTGATTTCTTTTTCATTTTTCTTGATTGTCCAGATTGTTGCTTCATTCAAATGAATGTTTTTACCAATGTGGAATGCCTTTTCTCTTTTCAATAAACAATCCAAGATTTGTATCTTTGCTTCTAAAGAAATAAATTTCCTCTTGAACGGGGTTTTAACTTTATCTCACATTGGTTAAGGCTGAAGCTTAATGTCTTAATGATGAAAAAATTATTCTTTAACACACCGTGGCTAGACGTAGACTACAGACTAGCAGCGTGAGACTCTGTTGTTTTCAGGTCACGGGGATGAAAGTAAATAACGTAGTTAAAACCACACGGAAAATTGACTGACTGACTCCTCGCGGAAAACACACATACATCTTAAACTAGAACTATTGTAGGCGTTGCCTAATTATTAAGCAGCAATTGGATGTTCCCACCCTGACTGGGCGTACCCCAATGTCCTACGGAGGATACAGGCCCCGATAAGTTCAGCAACCGTCTTCCCCTTTCCACAATTCGGAAGTGACATCGTACACGTGGCTCTCAAAGCCGCGTCAGCCACTTGATGCGGTCGTAAATTAGTCTAATGCCAAGACCGCGTGGATAACTCTTATAACTAAACAGTCCCCGTGGTGACAGTTTCAAGTGCTGATTCCTTCCTTGGGATACCTAATACGCATCAATATCGTCTCGTGCGTGGCTATATAAAGCTTTGGCTACAAGTAAGGTGAAGGACCTACATACATTTCCGCAACGCTGTATCTTTAGTACACCAAACCTCGCCGCGGCTGTAGAAATACATGAAGTGTTCTATGTACAAAGGATTTGCAGTTTTCTCATCACGTTATAGCGAAACAGTGTTATAGGATGCCGTGTTGTAGGAGGGTTCCCACAATTTGCGAATCGTGTTAAAGCGAAACCTTGTTATAAGATACCTCGTTGTATGAGGCTACCTGTACATGATATCAGTGCCTGATGTAATGCAGTATACTGACTATTTGCATTGAACAACGGACATTTCTTGGTTAGAATTACAGATTTCGTATTACTATTTATCCATTTATTTCAATAAACATCCGTTTTGTTTTGTTAGAAAATTTATTCAATCCGTGAACAGTAAGTCGGAAACAATATTAAAAAAAAACCTCAATTACTGAAGCAACTGCAGAAACGTTTTTACTGAATGCTCCTTAACTTAGTCAAAGAAATTAGAATTGGTGGTAATAAATCTAAATAAAGGTTACCATAGGTACATCAAAATAAAATTTTGTGTGCATTAAAACCTTTATCTCTAGAAATCTAAATTTCCAAATTAATTTCACGAATAGAAGAGGAGTTAATCTGATGGTGTAAGGTTAGGTCACTAAGGAGGAGGACACAAAGTTGCTATATGGTATTCTTTACCACCCACGCGACATCGCGTTATGGGCCAAGATCAGTACACCGTTTCGATTAACCTATACGGGATCCTTCTTTTGCAATGATTGCAACACATGTTGCCAGTGCTGCAAATACAAGTCCACGGTGACTGTTTGGCCCATTGTTAACAACATATTGTAAACCACTTCACGACTAATCCATGAGACACTAAGCTTAATCTTGCGAGGTTGCATAGGTGCACCCCTATGCAACCTCTCATGATTGTTGCGTTGCACGGGACTGTTATGAAGTAATAAGGACAGTTATAAGGGGTGATAACCAATGCTTGGAATTTTGGGAGTGTCATATAGGATCCACTTTTCATCACTGGTCAGCACTTGATTGAATATGAATGGGCTACGGTGTCGAAAAAACAACGATAAACAGGCTGCCACTCGTTGCTATTTATGGGATTCCAACAGCGTGTCCACTTGCTCAGCCTGTACGTCTTACCTAAGCAGTGAAGAAGATGAAGTCTAACCATTTCACAGTAGCATTAAATTGTCTGCAAGTTTACCCCTGTTTTTATTTCTGTACTCCTCTACGGTCGTCTGCAGGGCTTCGTCATCCAAAGCAAGTGGTCATCAACTGCGACTTTCATCAAAGAGGGACAACTCACCCAGCCTGAATTTCTGAAACCAATGAATAGTCATACGTTCACTCACAGTAGTATCCCCAAGTACTTGACATATTCTGAGACTTGATACAACAGTTGATAAACACGCTTTGAAATCGTAAAGCAAACAACACCGTACGAGCTCCTTCGACATGTTCATTTCTCTTCATCATTGTACGAGTTACGATTTTTGAATATGCTTGGTAGAGATGTTTTATAACGACTGATATTCGTACTCCCGACTGATTGGTGTCTCAACCACATCATACACTAACTTGCATAATTATTCTCATTTCATTCAATGGCAACGTGGTAACAACAAGACTTTTCTTGTTTGCCTTGCGTGTATGTGTACATATAGTATATATATATATATATATATATATATATATATATATATATATATATATATATATATATATATATCATTAAAATGAATTTCAGATGGTGATCAACTAGTTTGTATGAATGTTATTGTCCATTTGTACGTAATACACCTACTATAAATAAATGTTCTGTGAAATATGCATTATATATATATAGTTTGATGAATATCCTTAGTAATATTATTTTAATATCAATTTCTTGTGTTTGTGATGGGTTATATGAGATCCTTTATTGCTTATGAATAAATATTGTGTGCAGCAAAGACACACGTTTTACTGACTTAAATACAATTATTGAGTATCATCATTTTGAATTAATGAAAACAACTTTGGAGTAATTATATACTGAATGTGAATAAAACCTTTTAAAATATTGCGTAAGCAAATAATATCTACTAAGAAAATTGACAGGAAAATAGACTTAACACCAATTTAAAGAATACAGCATATTAATATAATTTATATATAAATATATCTATTGGAGAATATTTTAATTAGAGATTTATACAAATCTTTGTCTGCATAAAATATATTTTACCAATTAGCAATGCCATAAATATTTCTGTACTGCTAATAATCATTCATCTTATTCTGCATACATAGATATTATTACTCTAAAGCATTTGGTATCAGCAAAGTAAATTTGTAAATTTTATTCACTAAAAGTGTTAGGTATGTGATATAATAATCAGAGATATCCATTAATCTTGGGTGGGCTTTACCAAACGATTTTTAAAATAAGTCGTGTAAATCACTGCAGTAATGGTTCCACCTCTTCAATCGATGCCAATCGCACATTTAAAATGTCAAATGTGATGGTTAATGTCATTCGATAAATCCATTTCTCAGAATAAATTGCGATGAAAT